>DWHO01001477.1:0-15362 GCA_018247575.1 Eurytides lysithous rurik
CCCCCCCCCCCCCCCCGCCCCCCGGCGCCCCCCGCCCCCCCCTTTAAAAACGAGCTTCGAAGGTGATTACCGCCGATCATGTTTTGAACGGCAAAAGTAAAAAGACTCGTACTATACTCTGATCTCTCATGATTTGATCCTTCTGGACTACCTCTTTTAGAAGAGTATGTGGGAAACGAGCCAGCGGTTAACCTGATGGTAAGCGATCACCGCTGCCCATGGAAACTCGCTATAATGAAAGTTATCGTTTACATTGCAACACGACACTAATTAGAGAATACACTTGCGTACACCGACATGACAATAGTACATGTATCAGGTAATACTGTATATCAGGTAAGTGGAATAAAGTATAAAGGTTTCCTTTTAGGTAATAAGTATTAAGATAATCAGAACTGCACTGCCTCCGTGGCCTAGTGGTATAGGCCCGCTCTTTACAAAACGGAGGTCGTGGGTTCGAATCCCGCGGAGGGCAATGACTTTGTGTTGTTGTTTCTTGTTGTTGTTGGATTAGGGCATTACGGGCTGATCGCCCGATTGCCTGAAAAAATAAAATGATCCATGCATAATAAAATGGTCCCGGCTTCTTGTCGACGCTATCTAGCGGTGGCTTGGGGAAGCCGTTATTAAGAGGTCGGTTTAATGTCACTGCCTCTGCGCCATATCTCTCTCCGGTTGTGTCGGTTATCCGTCCCATCGGGCTATGAGAATAAAAGAAAGAGTGAGTGCACCTGTGTCTGCGCAAACGCTTGTGCACTATAATATATCCTGCGCACTTGACTGGTCTCTTGTGGATCGGCCGCCGTGGCCGGAATCGGTCGGGTAGACATCACATCACCTATGCAGAAGCGGTCCTGCTATAAAAATTAAAAAAAAAACAAAAGCCCCTTACCGAGGGTCGGTTGTATTTCGGTGAGCAGACAGTCGCTGTGGAATCTGTGAGCACAGGGGAAGAGGTAGAACGGCCGCAGCAGTAGGGCGATGTCGCATAAGCAGCAAGCGTCCGACACGGACACGACCACGCTGCGGTTGCGGAACGACTGGATCTCGGAACGGACCTGCGATTGTTTAACAAATACTTAACTGGATATATGCTTAAGGGCGTTGTCGAATAATGGCAGGGAGGTGCACTTGGTTAACAAATCGAACATTTTTCGCTAAAACGTAACCAAGTGCGTATAGACAACCAAAACCTTTTGGTCGATAAAAATTCGGTGTAAAGTGGAAGTGTTTTTGTTTCCGCGAATTGTCTGATGAGTGAGGTGGCCCATTCCTCCCGCTCCCACTTCCCTCCATACCTCTGCCTCCATCCCCTTCCTTTTTCTCTCCCACTCCCGCCTTGCTCTTCCCCTCCATCTTTTACCCCCCCTTCTGGCAAGTTATCAGCCTTGAAGGAAAGGGAGCTTGTCAGTGACAACGCATTTGTACGTTCTGTAATGTTGCAAATGCCCCTTGGGGGCCGGTGGTCGCTTACCATCAGGTGAGTCTAATCCAAAAAAAAAAGAATAACTTATGCCAATGATATTCTAAAAATATCATCAACTCAAATGAAAAGTCAACATATGTTTTAAAACTTTATAAAAAATTCAAACGTAGTACTATCTCTTACGTATCCGATTCTTGCTAAGCGGCCAACTTATTTTTAATACACTGTTTATTTTTTTTACACGAGCATAATAGCAGTGGTTAATAAATAAAAAATAAAACCGTCTGACACTTACGCATTCGGCAGATTTTGTTGCGTCCTCCATTTCAGCCTTAAGCTCCTCTATTTGGGTATTATACTCCTATTGACGAAAGAAATTAATTTTATTTCATCATTGATTATAGTATAAATTAATAGCAGAAAAAAAGTATGTTTTTTTTAATTTTTATTTTGAAAAACATCGTATTTTGTTTTAATTTATTTAATATAACACAGAAATAAAATTGAACGCACCTGCAATGATTCACAGATGGGTTCTCTGAAATGATCTATGGTGACCACGTCGCTGAAGAATGGTAGGATGTCTTCGATTTTGATTAACGGACACTCCTCGAGCAGACTCATGGCCTCCTTTAAATCTTGGTTTTTCGTAATGACGTGCTCGGCTGTAAGCGATTAGCATATTAAGAAGTTGCTGAAAAAATTAATTCTATCAACATAAAAGTATTGTTGTTAGTTATTGCTTGAAACATGGCACAAATACTGACCCCTACAAGTCATTTTTCCAGTATCTGGTCATTTATAACATCCGCATTAGGTCGAGTTGCAACAATAAGAAAATGTTTTGTACCATGTTTGGTTACATTTTCTTATTGGGTTTGGGTTTTTCATTGCGTAGTTATATATACTAGCCATCGGTTAGTGGTCGAAATCGACCAAGGAGGCTTTCTTGAGAGTCCTCTTTAGTAATTGAATAATATAGTTTTTTCACTACGACATTTATGATTTGATAAAGAGTTTGACATTAGTAGTATAAATGTAAACAGAGAACGAATTAACTAATCTAATTTAATTTATCGACGCTGAAAAGTAAAAACGTAGTAAATGACACACGAAGTATTTTTTTTTAATTACATTATTGCAGTTAGTAAATGAAACCAAGTCGATTTAACTCTGGTGAAAAATTTTGGTTTTGCTGGTTACTAAATTTTTGCTTTCCAGCATCAATATATTTTATGAATAACATAAAAAAAATAATGTCCACAAAACTATAACTACCACTAACTCTGCCAACTTTCATCCCCCCCGAGCGCAATAGGCTGTAAAAGGGGTCATCAAACAAAATGGTTTATATTATTACGCATCGAAAATATTTTCTCAATTTTAAGCATTTTAGGGTCACTTTTCTCGTAAAGCATATACTTACCAATAGTGAGCCAGAGACGGCGCTGCATTTCCGTCTCCTCGGGGAGACTGGCGACGCTCTTGGCTAAGGAAATGTCCACGTCCAGCGCGAGTTCCACGGCCGACTCCCACAGACCCAACAGCGCAGACAGCTTCACGCAAGCTTCGTACAGCCCCTTCTCGTGGCACAGTCTGCAATAAAAAATATTTGATTTTTTTATGGACTAGGCTGACAAACGAGGAAGTGGCTCACCTGATAGTAAGTGGTCACCACCGCTCATGGACATTTGCAATGTTATAAATCTTGCAAATGCGTTGCCAACCTTTAAAGAGGGAATTTTTGAAAGAAGGAATGAGGATGAGTCAGGGGGAGGGAGGAGAGAGGGAGCGGAAGGGAGAAGACAGGGAGTGGAGGAAGGGGTAGAGGAAATTAAGAGAGGGAGGGACGGGAGGTGGATGCGCCACCGGCCACCTCACTCAACGGACGAAACGCGGAGCACACAAATACTTTCACTCCACGCCGAATTTTTTCGATGCTCATAGGCTGGTGTTACATATTGAAGTCACTAGTTAAAAAGTGAATAAGATCGATTGTCTGTACGATCATCGCAAATAACCTTTAATTAAGCAGAATCACCTTATTGCTACACAGAAATATACATCTGACCGAAAACCGAATTCACATTAGCACTGATACTTATTTAAAATTACACATACAAGCACATGCTTTTTAGATATTATAATATTTTTAAACAGTTCAACCTAATGCTGAACTAATTAAGATAAAACATGCTATGCATCGTTGTCACTTTTGTCAAGCGTTGTTATAAAGTTGAGTCACAAACATATACACACAATTAAAACTTACACATTTGTATATATAGAAATCAATATAGTATCTGTTATTTAAAACAGAAAAATCTCACCTTAACGCATAATGTACGTCGAAATTCACCAGAGCCGGATCCTGTCCCTGCCTTGATAGGTACCTCATCAGAGCAGGCTGGTCCTTTTCGGCGTATAGAGTCAACAAATAATTGTGGATCGCTTTATCCTTTACATTAAAGTTCTGCAGCATGAACTCCAAATATCTTATTATTTCAGCAACGTGCTCCTCGTCGTTCTCACAGGAGAGGAAGGCTGGGAGCAGCTTTGAAGGAATCAACCTGGGGCCTTGGGCTATCAAAGCGTTCACGGTGTGCTTGGGTATGTCTTCCATCAGCATAGGCGCGAATTGGTAGAACAACTCCGGCTTCTGTAGACTCTGCAGAATTTTCAACGCCTCCAAGTACGACTTCTTGTAGATATTCTGCTCTATGACGTTCTCGTAGTCTTCGTTGATGATCGTCAGTTTCATCAGATTTTGCTGGTCGCCGTGGGAGGACATTAAATCGTATATGACCGATTTCACGTGCTGCATGCACTTGATAACTTTCGGCTGCAGCAGGAACACTTCAAAGTCGCTCTGTATTAAATGGAATTCCTGCGAGTCCTCTTTCCCTGTGAGTCGCAATAGACCGAGCTGGGACAGGAACAGCTCCGTCATCCAGATCACGATCATCGAGATCAGTGTTTTGTCGTCATCGTTCAAAGCGTCAAGTCGCTTGGACAAATAGACCTTCAACGCATTGACTTGTTCCACTTCCAAAAACTTGAGGCACACTGTCTCAAAGCTACTCTGGGTATCGGCGAATATCTCGGCGCTTTTCTCGTAGTCGCCTTTCGAGAAAAGCAATTCTGCTTGTTTTACGTTTATTATGTCTATGAAGGCCGGGTTGTTGTGGCAATACTCCTTCGCCAAATCAAACTGCTCCTTATCAGAGTAAATCAACCAAACGTTTCTCTCTTCGCGAATAACCTTATATCTGAATACAGCTTTATCCGTGACCGCCCAGATGGTCTTTCGAATTGGATCTTTGACTATGTTTTTTAGTTTCCCGTGCGCTTCTGAGTAGTTATCCTGGTACACCAGCTCTTGGTTAAGAAGTGACACAGCTTTCACCTTGTCAGAGTACATAAGTATTGCATGAAATTCCGTCAGTACAAAAGACAAGGGTGTCTTCTCGCCAGTTTCGGTTTTTTCCGGAGTTTTGTCTTTAGTTTCACTCTTTTCAGGTGGATAACTTATGAGTTCACCTTGGGTGAACAGAGAATTTGAATTTTGCTGGGAAGATGGATCTAACTGTAACATGATACATAAATTATAAACAAAAAGTTAAAATAATCAACATATTACATATTTCACTTTATTGCACACCTGGCCATAAAATATTCCTGGTTCTGTCAGCCACGCGAACGTTTTAGGAGTGTTGGTTTTGTCGAAGTAAAACTGAAGTTTAGAGTACTTTAAAGTTGATGGAATCTCTTGGAATCCTGTCTCTGGTATGGTTAGATACGCATGGAATATAGTCTGGAGTGATGGCTTGTTATCAGTTATGACTGCATGTCCTATAAACTGATACAACCTCGTGGGCGTGGTCACAAATATGAAATACTTGGTTGTATGATTTATGCGATGAAATTGGATGCCAGTTATCGGCGTTTCAGCACCTTTCCCAATGTCGAAAATCTAAATTCAAAGAACAATATAATACATTTATTGAAAGCTGATTATGTTATATGAAAGAAAAGCTGAAAAGTGCATATAATTGAAGTTACTAATGTGAAAATAATATATGCATGCTGCATCATATTGAAAACTTTAGCAACATCTGCAAGTTTCAAATTAGGTATAACATTTTTCTTACTATAGAAAATACTCCTATGATAAACAAATTTGAAGTCCCACAATAATAATTTACAAATTTAAAAGTGAGATGTTATTAAAAGCAGTGGTCATAAACTTAAAAGGAACAAAACAAAAAATTATAAAAATAAATTACCAGTCCATCAATTTCTTTGCCTCCATATAGAGGCAAGTAGTTTGGCAGCTTGAGTAAGAAAAGAGACAGCAAGTTTAAATAAAAAATATATATGGTGCACTGGCATGAAAAGTAGAAAAAAACTATATGAAATAATAAATGTTGGTATGCTTATTTCCTTAATACATGTGCATCCTGTATCTGATTTAATGGTACTTTTAACACATTCACTGCTGACCCAAAAGATCGTTTGATATAGCAATGCAACTTTCCACACATTTAATAATATTTGCCAAAGAGTGACCCGACAAGAAAACACACCAGTACGTTTACCGCACTGCGAGACGCGATTTATTTCGAAAACACATTTGTGTAGCTGCATGTGCGGTTCAGACACTTTTTCAGAATTTTTTTTACACAATGGTTGTGTTTTAGCAGTGAATGTGTTTATGAAGCATGTTTTTGTTGCACTTTAAGTAAACTGCCACTAAGATAGGATAGTTGTATAAATATTATATATTTTTAACACCCAAAATATGAGATCAAGGGTAAACTCCTATCAGGTGTGTGCTTTTTTATTAGATGATGTGTATAAATGTAGATATCAGTTACTTTATCAGTTTACTTTGACAAAACAGTACCGGCTTACTTTTCCTCATTTTGCAGACTGAGCATGTAATACTTACAAAAGGTGAAACTAATGTAACATAACAATGAAATGCAGACAATTTTTTCTTATGTCTCATTTGAATTAGGTTTGTTAAATAAATTTTGAACATGTTCTACACATACCTTAACACAAAATAGTTAAACTTAAGTGAAATTCACAAGGCAAGCATATTTAAGAGCTATTTGGTTTTTCTTTATGCACATACCTGCCTCCAATATTGCTGACTGCCAGAAAACATTTTATCATTATCAGCTTCCAATTCTGTCTCCAGTATATGACCTTGAGAGGTTCCCAGCAATATGGGACCAGTTGTGGAACTGGATTTATTTTCATAATTCCAACCTACTTCAGTCACCTCATAGTTTCTCGATTTACTGACAGATTTGAGCTTGTTACGACCACGGTGGAGATAAACCAGCTCAGGATTACCATCTTTATTTCGTGGAGATAAGGCTAGCAAAAGATGTTGCCCAAGTGGATCCAAGAAAATATTAGATAGCTTTGTATTTGGCTGCACAAATTTTGCATAATGAATTTCTGAAAATTAGACCCAACTTAATGATAATACTAAATCAAAATAAGAAATATGTGAGTATAATTGATAAAAAAATTGGTTTCTTATTGTTGTGAAGCATTAAATAACACTAAATAACTGTTCTTAATAGCAATTAGGAATGTATATATTAATGTGATATGAAGTTAACATTTTCTTAATAAACATGGCAATGTCATATATGAGAATTATTTAAATGTTACTTTATGTATTCTGTTTAAAAAAAACATAAGCATGTATATTCCAGAAGTGAAAAGAAAATACAAACCTTCATGTTGATCGGGCATTTTTAAATCTAGCCGAAAAAGCTTTCCATTGGCCATAGCAAGGACTAGATAATCACTAGCAACCGCAACATGCGTGATAAGATCTGATGGATTGAAGTTCATCTTCTGTTTTGAGAACATTGGCGTGTTGTCATCCATCTGCATGTTGATATAACCCGACGATGTCATGGGTTCAGAAACGGGCGGAGCCCGTTGTGAAATTTGGGATGCTTGCTCAAATTGATCGAATATCGATGTCATTTTACCTTTTTTGAGAATTTCTTACTCTTAATGTTAAACTGATATTACTTTTCCCTTGAAAATTCTTTGTCTTATCCTCAATTCTACCATTTACAATAAATTTGTTATTAGTAAGTAGATAATAAACAAAAATCTTAACTACTTTATTATATTTTAATAAATGTTCTTTCAACTCTGACAACAACAAAAATAATGAATACTTTTTTTATTAAAAGTAAATTGTCATGAACTGTCAGCCAAAGTGAAACTTAAAGATGTGTTTATATCTTCATGAAATATTTTACAACGTAAATGTTATAAATAATTATAAAACAATAACTATCAGCACAACGAAATGCCATAAGCGGGCCATTTTTCATCATTTTCAAAATATTCGTTTTCTCATTACTCTTTGACTATAGGCTGTATATTGATATTTATGGAGTTAATGTTTATATGTCAATGTCAAACGGTGTATTCAGCGGAAATTGTAGTTTATGAAAAATACATTTAAAATTTTATCAAATTCTTTTTTTGGTAAGTATAAGTGATAACAGAACATATTTAAAATCTTTGGTTATTTTAATTACAAGATTTAAGATAACAATGTGTTTTAGGTAAACATTTGGATCTGAATAATATTAAGTCCTAATCGAGTCTTCAAAATTCCACCGGCCCAGTGGAATAAATTTGACCTTGATTTTATCACTATCATTTGTACACAGTTTTGCTATTGAATTAAAGTTTCGTGTCAATTGACTGCGTACACATCTGGTGTTATCATGGCAGCGAGTGCGTTTTTAAAATCGGCCAAATTTTCTTGTAAGTATGACTAAATTTAAATAATTTACCATATTATATTTATTTTTATAGTTGGTTTCTTCTTGTATATTTTATTTTTAAAATCATTAGTGTGTAGTAGTTAATAGCAAGTCAACTATAAATATACATATAACTACATATTAATTTTCTATCACATTTTTACTTAGTATGCGCTGCACAACAATTGAAGACAGTAACTTATCAAGTCCGCACATTTACATGTAAACTGAATGAACAGCAGCTGGCCATCCAAGAGTTAGCAAGAAATTTTGCTAATGAGCAACTTAAGCCTAATGCCTCTAAATTGGATTTGGATCAACGATTTCCCTTTGATCAAGTAAGCATACATTATTCATATTTTCAAAGTTTTTTTTAACTTATCATCTACTTCACCCTAATCATTTTTGCTTGTAAAAAATTTGTTTTTAAAGATTGAATATTGTGTATTTTTGTTCAATTATTTTTTAACCTGCTTCCTTGGCATTCATTAAGTCTGCAATAAACTGGGCTGTCAGTGTGTGGCGGACAGAGTTACAAGTGTAGAAGGTAGTATTTCCAGAAAACTCACTGTATTAACTACTCATTGGATTTCTTATCATAACTAACGAAGTTGTTAAAGGAGTAAACAAAAAAATTAAACAGGGTTCTATTGATAGTAATAAACATGCACCTGTTAGTCATTATCATATGGACATGCAAGTTGCTGGCGGGTTTAGTTACACTTATTTTTTTTTATTTACATGTAATCTGTTTATGTTTTTTTTCTTTCAAAATTAGTGTAGTTAAACAATCATATAAAAAATAATATAAAGGTCAAATGGTTTTTCAAAATTTCTTGTTACTTTTACTCTCCTTGGTTTTAGTTTAAACAGGTCCTGTTGTAACAAAAAACCTGTTTTGTTGCACAGGTCAATGATCTCAATTTGAGTTTGTAGTTAAAGTAATACAGCTGTAGTGATCTGCATTAAATTTATATGTCACTAACATTTTATTATATTGTTCCATGTATATGATATTTTTGTTAAGTATATATTTATATTATAATATAACATATGAACTATAAATCCTGTGTTAATTTGAATAGTAAAATAGAAACTCTATTATTCACCCTTTCTGTAAGAACAATTCAATATATTTCAATAAAGATTTTTTTGTGAAAACTTAACAGTTTTAACTCTTATTACTTAAGTGTAGACATCAACTGGCACCTTCAACTTATTCTTCTCATATTTCGCTTCCTAATTTTTAAGTCACAGACTTAAAATGCTGCAATGTAAATAATAATATGAGTTGCAATTGCCTAACATGTGGCATTTTTTAAACATTCATTGGGATGTAAACTGGGTTTGTGGTAGGTCTCACAGTAGAAAATTGTTTGTTTTGTTTACTGCATTACTTCCTTGTGAATACACAGAATATTTCATCATTTTCCTATTTGGCTTTTTTCCTTCTTCAATGTTATTTCAAAAGATACCTGCAAGGTAAACATTGTTCCACACTTGGAGTAGCACACTGAATTTTGATAAGGGTTATCAGCATTGATTTGCTTTTAGTACCTTTATTTGTGTACCATAAAAAAAGTTAAATTTACAAAGTTGAGGTTATACAAGTTGTTGTGTTCTGTAAAAAGTTGTGATTTTTAAACAAAAAGTAAACATTAATTTCTTCCTATCATTTAGATTTGCACATATTACTACATAGTTCATTGGTACATACTATTAAAATCACATCAAAACCTTAAAATGCACAACTTCAATATTAATCATATAAAGGCATTCCTCTAATATTATAAAAGCATTGCATCTAATAAGTGAGATGAATGGGCACTCTTTTCAAATGGAAAAGCTCGATAGCTGTTGTAAAATTTCACATTGAAACACTTATAAGGTGTTCCTGTTGGTGCAACACATTAATTTAAATAAAAGTTTGTTTTATTTGTAATGCACTAATGGCTAAGGGGTTAAAGGATGTTTAAAATTATTGTTTTTTATATGTGCACAGTGTATAGCGCTAAGAAATTCGCTCTGCTCTCTTCACATAGATATATAAGTTGTTTTATTTATAATGTATAAGGTACCCATTAAACCGCCACTTAACAATGGGCTGTAAAAAGTTGACGACACACGGTCAATAAATATGAGAGAGAGATCAGACAATTATATATTTCACAAGCGTTTGTGCAAAGACAGTTGCACTAACTCTTCCTTTTCCTCTTATAACCCGGTGGGATGGATACCAGACACGATCCGAGAGAGGTCATGTGCAGAGGCGGATACAATTCGTCTCTTTTTTATATCGTGTAAAAGAAGTTTTCATCAAAAGGTATAGTAAATTGTGGTGTGCGATATAGTTGCGAACAAATGAACAACTGTCTTTTAATTCACAATATTAACGCAGTTAATAAATTTAGAAAGAAAATTATATCGTTGCTAAACCAACCATTTGATACTCATTTTCAAAAGCACTTAAATTAGAGTTCATAAAAATATTCAGAACAGGATTCAAGCTCATAAAATATCTTGACTCGTATTCGGGATACTTGTACATTGTAAAAAAAGTTTAAAACTGTAACGGAATTTTAAAGGAGTAACTTTTGAGTTTCTCGCCGTCTCCAGAACTGCATTCCGAGCCAGTGGTAGCTTACTCAAGAAACTGACATGTAAAAATAGCCATTCAAAAGTGCTTGTAAAGGCTTATTAGAATAAATATATTTGACTTAATCAAAGACATTACAATCAGCGAGACATTTCGAGTTCCAACTCAATTATTGGCTGCGCCTTCGTCTGCACCGGCGTTGTGGATGATAATGATGATTGACTTCTTTAATATCAGTTACTTATATAAAAAAAAAACAACTTGCGTAGATATTAATTCGAATTTGAGTTACAAGTTACTGCAAAAAAATTTCCAGCATAAAAATTACTCTATACTATCCTCCGTCTCGCCTTGCATCCATGCCAAATTATACTGTTACATTGCTTCAATGCTGCGTTAAATACTCGATACTTAATTATTGCATTCCATATGTTTAATAATATTTCACATTAGTTGTTTATATATTAAGAAAGTACATTATTGTCGACATATGGACCCTATAAGGGTATACCAATATGTGGAGTAGCGGCGGACCGATTTATTCAAAACTATCGTCATTAAAATGTTCGTTAAATGAATAATATCATTTTTAGGATACTATTTATTTAATTTGGTTTACGAAAGTTTTTGCATTTTGTTCACCCATTAATTTGTTTGGCAACTTATTATACATTTTGATGCACATTGCACGAGGTCCTGAACTGTACATTTTTAATTTTGAGACCGGGTGTTCCAAATTATTTTTGGCCTATATAATTATATTTTGACCTAGTTGCAAAACGC
Source organism: Eurytides lysithous rurik (assembly GCA_018247575.1). Taxonomy (NCBI): domain Eukaryota; kingdom Metazoa; phylum Arthropoda; class Insecta; order Lepidoptera; family Papilionidae; genus Eurytides; species Eurytides lysithous. Next base: position 11,621 of record DWHO01001477.1, read on the forward strand.
CGTGGACTATCGGACAGTTTTTTTTTAAAGAAATAGGATATTTTCGTACAAACTTTAATGCTTCAAATATATATACCGCCGTTAAAGTTGACACTTAATTTTTTGAAAGTGTCAGAAAAACGGACAAATTTAAAAACGAAGTTATTTCTTGTATATTCGGCCGATATTACATATTGCTGCATTGAAACTTATTTATGTTGTTTCGATCGCTTCACGAGGGTTATAGGCATGGGATCGACATACTAGAATCGACTTAGTTTCATTTAGACGAACTGACAAATGCTTTCAAATATACATATAATATCAGTACGGATATATTTTAATGATAGGATATGTGTTCGCACGATAATTGTAAGCTGTTCTTTATATAAACGCAGATATGTTAAACATAGTTCAAATAAAAAGATCGATTCAATTCTGATGATACCGAATTCACAAGCACAGTGTTTACTTGCATTTGACACATCAAAGACATCTACATAAACAGGTAGACTTATCTAAAGTGGTCAATTGATAGGGGCCGCATTTGTTCTTTATGTAACAGATAAAACTGCTGGTCGCTTATCTTATGATATATTATATGTATGTGTATATATGAATCATATATTATTTTGTTTACCATTTACACATGGCGTATTCTTTAGCTGAAATGACAGAAAAGTTATAAAGAAAACATCGAGAAAAATAGAATTGTTATTTTGCAAACTTTAATTGTGTTTTAAATGTACGGAATCATACTTACATCATACATCTACAAGGCGCAAGTACGGCCTCATATGGAGTACTGTTCTCATCTATGGGCTGGGGCACCCCAATACCAACTCCTTCCATTTGACCGCATTCAACGTAGAGCTGCTCGAATCGTCAGCGACCAGGTTCTTTCTGATCGACTTGACTCTTTGGCCCTACGCAGAGACATCTCGTCTCTGTGTATATTCTATAGGATATACAATGGGGAGTGCTCAGAGGAATTGTTCGGGTTAATACCGGCTGCCAAATTCCGCCACCGCACTACGCAGCAAGCAACAGAATACCATCCACACCACCTGAATGGTTGGTATTCCACCACCTTGTGGTTTTCGCGTAACTCCCTCCCACGTACCGCAAAATTGTGGAATCGGTTAGCATCAACGGTATTTCCGGACCGATACGACTTAGGTCCTTCAAGAAGAGAGCTTATCCCTACCTAAAAGGCGGCAACGCATTTGCAAGACTTCTAATGTTGCAAATGTCCAAAAAAAAACAGAAACTTCTGGAATTTGAAAGGAAAACTATGTGACCTTTATTATCTTAAAACGCTAAAGTTCATTTAATTAACAATTAACCAGATATAAATGTTTCAGACAAATCTTTATATTTAAATTCACGTCCCACAAAATTATTATAGTAGTATTGTACTTTTATAAAACCATATGTCGGGCAAATTACAAATTCATTGTATCAGGGGGTCACTAATACTAATGATAAATAATTTTTAAATTGTATTATTATAGCTTGTATTTTGTATTTACACGTATTTCATTATATTATATAATTTAATCGAATTTAATCTTTGCCTTGAAACTTTTTGCCAAAATCAACGATTGAACTTGTTCTTATATCAATTCAAGTACGAATTAAATTGAATGTAACTTTCCGATATTCAACATTTCGACACGTGCGTTAATTATCACGTCCCGGGAGGGAATATTTAAAAGTTAAATTCTGCAAGCATTTATCATGGAAATTTATGTGTTGTGCATATTGATGAAAAAATGCCATTTTTTAACAGGTATACAACAACAGATTTTATAGTCTACGTATAAATCTGTCCCCGATTATGTCGAAGTTTACAAAAAAGGCCTAAAAAAATTTGAAATTCAACGTTTGTACCGTTTTGTAACCGAGCTATGACGATGAAGACAACGCTCTATAAAGCCACTTATGAAATGCGATACACAAGATACTTAAACATAATGCACAATCATATTATCATTGCAAATTAATTAAGAGTAATGAGTCTCTGTATCAGAGACTCATTACTCTTAATTAATTTGCAATGATAATATGATTGTGCATTATGAGACCTCTATATCAATAACGTCTGCAAAATCTTCAAATTTCTTTGCTGGCTTAAGTCCAAAAATCTGTCTGTAATCAATATATCCTCTTATTCCCAAATATCTGTTCCTCTGAATGTCGCTAGCAGCTTGATCATAAACTTTTTACAAATTACCATAGTAGCGCTCTGAAATCATGAAGTTGTTTAAATTAAAAAAAAACTGAAATGCATATTAATATAATAACAGCAATTTATTAAAAGTACATCGTGAATAACGCTTAATAATGAAAAACAAAATCTGATTTATACCTCCGGGTCTTGTATATCGTCAATTTTGGCAGCGTTCTGATAAAATGTTTCTCTGTTAATCTCTTCAAAGTTGTCGTCCATTTCTAAAACGCCTTGCCTTAACAAGTTATCACTGTATGACAATTCACCGACATAGTTATATTACGTATCATATTTCCTTAAATGACATGAATTATAAATGGATTAAAGGTGGCAAATTCTATTACCTATGACTCTATATATTAAATAGAATGTTTACTTTATTCTTCCGTCGATTAGTGTGCGAAAGAAGCGATTAGCGATTTCGTACTCCGCAAACACTAAGGGCAATGCTTCCGCATCGTATACACTAAGACGCTGCTTGCGATACGACACCAATCAGAAATTAACCATGTTTTGGTGACCTTGAAAAATTAAAGTCATTAAACATACAATCGATTCATTAAGCAAACGGAGCTACGGTATAGGCAACATGTCAATCAAAATGGACTCCAAATCAAAGTGAAAACCAAAAAGAAAAGTATCATAACGAAGTATTTGTAAAAGAAAGTAACATACGTACTTTACTGCACTTAAATTGACTTTATATATAAAATATAAAATGAAATTATAGTAAAAAACATTTCACTCAAGAAATTTGTATCGCATTTTGTAAATTTATCAAATCAGACTATGATGATAATCCGTTAAGAGAAATTAACCAAACTAATTAATTTATTAGCGAGTTAAAAACAAATTAATCACCTCTTAAATTCTCTATGCAGACATAATTCAAACAAAAGATTTGAAAGGGAAGATAATGAAAAAGTTTGTATAAGGCTTCTTGTCTTCATAAAAGCCAAAACAAATTTTAATTTGCTATTATTGATTAAATACATTTCTCTTAAATGTACACTATATCAAATATAAATATATGTATATTGCCTAGAAAAAAATTCTCTATACGATCGATCTATATGATTTTTACAAATTTGACAATAACTTTATCGATGTGATAAGACTTAATAATTAATAATTTTAAGGTAACTACTGAAAACTGCAGGACTTTCTGGGTCAGGTATTGTTATTATTTAAAGCTATTATAACCAATGTTTAATTTCTCCCTATATATTTATATATCATGTTAAAATTGTCAATCGTTAATAAAATACTTTTTATCCCTCCAATCAAGTTCAAACACGTTTTTTAATGATGTGGAAGACACTTGATGTTAATATAGTTTCTTTTTTTTTTCAAGTAGTAATTTATTAATAAAATTTTATTACTTCGTTTTTGTTTAGTTTAATTTTAAATGAGAGAAAGAAATTCTATTGACCTAAAGGAATTGACTTCAAATGGTTTTTGAAGTCAACGAATAGCTTAGAAGATAAATTGACAAGACGAACGAGTCGTTCGCCTGATGGGAAGCAACAC
>DWHO01001478.1:0-15361 GCA_018247575.1 Eurytides lysithous rurik
ACCTCACTTACTGGATAAAACGTGGAAGCAAAAACACCACTTTACACCGATTTTCTGTGAAATCGTGATACCTATCCAATTCGAGCCGGCCCATTCAGCAGCGGGGGCAGCTGCGTGGCTCTACCACCGTTACAATAGTAGTACTAATAGTAGCTATTCCATTGTTATTGAACCTTAGATAAAACAACGTTACCGACAGTTTTCAGTCAAATATAATACTTCTTACATTACATATACTAAACTTGTCATATAAATTTGCCCATACGACGTTGCAAATGTCTATGGGCAGCGGATACTGCCTTCCATCGTGTTGTTCCACCGCTTGCTCCCTTGCCCGCCTACACCATAAAGAAAAATAATTAAATACATGTATACACAACTATTATATATGTTATAAAAACGAATAATGAATCATTCTACACAATGTCCACGGCTAAGATACTTTCGGTAGTTTAAAATGTTTTTGGCGCGCAGTTTTAGAATGGCCATCATTACGCGTGTCGAGAATACATAGCTATACTTAGGTTTCGCATAAATTACTATAAATAACCGCTTTACGAGTGTACTCATACAACGTGAGATCGCTCGCCACTAGTTTCGGCAATCGCTGTTCTAAACCACGTGAAATACGTTTACGTCATAAAGCAAAACAAGTTTTCGCGTTACGTTTGTACCAGATGATAACGCTTGTGTGAAAATCACTTTGATAGACGACTGCGGGTCAAAACTGGTACCTTGGTTCCGAATCCTGGCCATCTGAGGATTTGAATTTTTAATAAACAGTGTAAATATTTTATATACGGTCAGTGGTGATTGTCTGAACTGGAATATGAATTTATGAGTATGAATTTACGAGTAGTTTTGAAAGAAAACATTTTCGTAGAAATCGTTAATAACGGCCTTTACATAGATTTACCGATCAAGTATTGGTCAATTGGTTTCTTTTATCTATTTTTACCATGGGATAACTTTTTTTGGTTTACCAGTATATAAAGCATAAAGTAAGTTTTTTTTGTGCTCGCAGTAAGCCTTTTCAAAAGGTTATTATAATTAAAGAAATAACAACACATTTTGATTTAATAATTATGTTTTAATATTGTTATAAAATTATAAAATTCAATGTTTCGTCAATTTCTACAAGACGGTTGTTAACATTTATTTTGTTTCGGTATATCATAGAGCCATAAAATATCAATTCTCTCTATGATTGACTGTTAGTAGTAGACTAGATTTAGCACTACAGACAAACATCGATACCTAGTTTTATTAAGTCTAAGCGTAGTAGTAGATACAAGTTTTCACAGGTAAAAAACAACCTGGGTCGTTCTCCGTCCCATTAATAACAACCAAACCAAAAAACAGGTGGTGAAAAAGAACGAAGAACGAACAAAAACCATCCGATGTATAATGTTTTTAGTAAGATGAAGAACATTTTCTTGATATATAAAACTGAGCTCAACGTCAGTCCTATTACAACGAACATAGAATTTTACAGGAAAATATTATCATTATGGAAATCTTATAAATGTAATTAATGACAGCTTTTTGTTATAAAACGGGGTTGCGTTATTAAAGATATCATGGTTGTCGTAAAAAATACCTAACTTAGTTCTAGCATGTCACAAAGTTTCAACTCAATGTGAATGACCGAAAAGATCAACAAACTTGTATATAATTAAAACATGAAGATATTTTTCGAAAACCGTTTATTAGATTGATGATTGAAAGGTTGAAAGTTATGTAAAGGTCTTAACTTTATAAATTTCTAATTGTCAACAATATATCTTTGTTTTTTTTTTAGTTTTCCTTAATAACAACATTTGTTCATTTTTTACATACGTAATAAACCATGTGAGCCTCTTAGAATATTTAAAGACGTTCAATTTATGTTTCGTGTTTTATAATTTTACCTAGATTGAGCAATCCTTCTTCAGTGATAATGTAATCAACTAGTGCAGTACTTGTGATTCAATCACCGACAATTACAAATCTAAGATACAGATAAGTGAACAAATAAATAATATATACAATATGACTGTCGTAAAACAAATTTAAATAGGTCAGAGTGGGACAAATGAATGGTGATCACAGTACAAACACTTAGGGACCTGACCTACCCCAAATCAGCCAAAAGTAGACCGCCTGGCATTGTCACCATATAGATAAATAGTTTACTAATTGGAAAAACGCCAATCGTGTCAAATATTTATAACCGTGCTTCATTTTTCTCGCGCTAAATGTCTCGATCACACTCATGTAGGAAGTGATTTATTTACTCGGACGCCGTTCGCAGTTCGCACGGTGTTTGTTGTTTTATTTCTATTTATTTACAAAAAGCAAAGAAACCTTACAGTAATGTACATATTTGATTTGCATATATTACGCTTTACTACATCTTGACCGCTAAAGGGATTGTTTTTATAACTAGGAAATAAATTAACACTGTTTGGCGCTTATTTTAACTACGTCGCCTAAGCGCACATAAACGAGTTAATGTTATTTCGAGATAATTCCGCGTTATTAACTCTATAAATACATTAAAAACGTTGACTAATGTTTTGACCTTGAATTAATTTAAACCAATCGCGCAGTTTGACCCTTTTGATAACACATTTCTTAATTCATCGTTGTCAAAATGTTATGTTTAAAGAGTTAATTACGTTCATTATTCTTGGTTTTTAAATACCCATAAAATTTTATTGACATAATTTTTCAGCTTTTATCGATTTGTAAAAAATCATCAAATCATGTCATAGCTTCTTCTTTAACGCAAATAATAAAAGTACCACTTATCTCTATCAGCTTAATCGATCTTGAGATATCCATTAAAAACGCCAGAATAAAGTCTGCTGGGTTACTTAGTTTCAAATACAAACGATTTTAGATTTCAGAAAAACTCTCTAAGGACATGGTGCACGAATGTCCCAGGATGACTGGAAAATAATGGCAATAAGCTTATTTACAATTGTGCATTTACAACGGACACCGCCCGTACATAATAAAACATTGTAAAGAAGTTTTTTTCAATAAAGGGTAATTAAGTAGATAAATAAGTGGCCAGACACATTTGTAGACTCCTGTTGTGGCACCACTGCATAATGCAGTCTGCATTGCCAGTAATTCTCCCGACATGGAGTAACTGTGTGTTGAATAACTGTTGCCAGCATTACTGGTCATGGAGTTATAACGTCTTAAATCCCTGGAAAATGAGCGCAGCATAGAACCGTGTTTTGTGGACATTGTATTGCTATATACAGACTACTCTAACTAATCGGAGATGTTAATTAGCATTTAAACAGCTAAAATTCGTCCATGGGCAATAATCAAACATTCTATGTAATTAAACATTATCAAAATTGAATGCCGTCATTAGACCTATTTGATATTATTTTAGATATGGTTTTCCTTCCTCTGTCACAATTACATCGAGAATTTTTAACATCAAGATAAAATTTATTTTATCTCCTAATTTTGTTACTCTTCGGGTCTTAAACTAATCTCGGACACCGACCGACCCTAAGCGCTTTAAACACACGAGAACATTCCACCGGAGCTTGACGTCAATATCTCGATGAACTCACTGCGATAGCGACGCTATGTTACCAGTTACGCTAATTTTTTTTGTACCTCCATTAATGCGAGAGTAATAAGCTTGTTTTGAAGCGTTCGTTTCTGTTAAATTTTCCACACACAACAACGCTCCTTTATATTTATGGTTCGTAGACATGAATGCCTATCGACAACACCTACACAAAAAAGATAGATGATCAACATCACTACAAAGATTATGTATGATTAAGTGTGTCTATAATAAAATCAACTAATGCCTTTGAACTTCTGCCCTGTAACAACGAATTCTGTAAAGTATTCGGAATTTCATAACATAAAAAAATTTGACGGAAAACATGAAAAAACTAGTCAACAGTCAGTCACCGATCAAAATATTAAAGTATCATACGCTTACAAATATTTTTATTTTCACCAGTCTACTGTATAAATAGTGGTGGCTACGCAAAATAGGTTTTGTATTGTTATTTACTTCCTTTATATAATTATTTCAGTATAACAACTAAAGGAGACGTATAGATGGCGTTTGAGGCGTTGGTAGCTCGAAAGACGCCTCTCGTGGGTTGAATCTATTTTGCATGACCACGTCGGATTTTATAGATTCGTTATTTGCGAGTTAGATGAGTATAACAAACTACGTCGCAGAATGCATACATAGTCTGTGGAGCATGCGCAGTGAGGGTCGATCGACACGGCGCAGTGGCGCAACGTCGACGAACGTGCGCGCTCATCGTCCTTACACGAAGGCCGCCCGCCACTAAGGGGACCATCACACACACGCACAGGGGACACTACCGGAAAAGTTCGACGTGAAAAACCAGTCATCATGATTTTTATCCTTAATTGTTAAATACAAAACGAAATAGAATTGTAGTTAATAAGTGTATTAGTAATATGTAATATGTAGTAATATTTAATATATATATATATATAGTTCGTCGTAAAAAACCTGTTCACGACATCGAAATAGAACTTAAAATCTTACTGCGAATGTCTATGGACAGCAGTGAGCGTTTGCCATCAGGCTTGATGAACTGAACCTTCATAAAAAAAATAAAACTTAAGAAGTAAATATAGTATACGATGACCGTTTGGCGCAGATGCTAAGCTATTGGTTTCGGCGTCGCAGGTCGTGGGTTCGATTCCCGCCCGGGGCAAATATTTTTACGAACTACCAATATTTGTTTCGGATCTGGGCGTTTGTCAGCGTAAAATTTATGTATGTAAAAACGCCCTTATAACATAAGATAATTCTGTCATACAATAGGGGCAGCGTTTAAAAGAGAAATAAACAAATAAATGATATATAAGTACGTTTCAAAAAACTGAATCTTGTCGATGACCTTTATAAATCAGAAGACCATCTTTATACAATCACATTAAGTCCGGAGTAATATACTCCGGAATTATTCTATGAATTAGTATGCTACATCCAAGTCAAAGCTTATTAAATATTAGTATAGCCATCAAACAACTACGGACCAAGTATTGGTAAATATGAAGAGTAATCGAACAAATGAAAAAATACACAAATCGAATTCATATGTCCACGCTTTTCAATATTCTAAGTGAATTCTTCTCAGTTAGTTTATTAGACATAATGAATATTATTGAAGCCGTATTTGAACTGAAATAATAAAAATAAAGAGCTATCAAATGCCCAACATCTTTTTTTTTATGGAGTAAGCTGACAAACGAGCAAGCGGCTCACCTGATGGTAAGCGATCACCGCCGCCCATGGATATTTGCAACAGAACTTGCAAATACGTTGTCAACCTTAGAGTGGAGGAATTTTTGGAAGACGGGGAGTGAGAGGATGGTATGATGGTATGGGTGGAGGGAAAAGAGGGGAGGGCATGGTAGGGGGAAAAAAGGGCAGGAGGGAGGAGATGGAGGAGATTCTTACACTGTCTCCTATAAAAAAAATGTTTTTATATAACGATTATTAAGGTTATAACGAGCCATAACAAATTTTTTACATTCGTCAAATAAAAAAGGCATAAAGGATCATATTAATAGATGAAGAATTTTTATCGATTCTTGGTAAATATTTTTTGTCAAATTAATGTTACGAAATAATAATTCACTTGCCACCAATGAACTGCGATAATGAATCTATTCAATAAATAGCAAAATAAAATATTTTCAATTGTCATATTATTTGGGACATTCCTTAATTATAATATTTCATAGTGTTCCTACTCACGCATTCATTTACAACAATAGAGAATTCGCCTGGGGAAATTGTTCCAATATAGTTGAACTTGTTTGTTAACCATTATTTATGCTTTGCACAGACAGAACGAAAGTATCTGTATAAGCTTCATTGAAGGAATAATACTCGTTTAATTTTAATTTAGACGTATTTCCCCATTCTTACTGCGTTGTAGTAGAATTCCGACACGCTAGTTTTCTAACACATAATTGTAACAGAAAACAAAAAATCTGGAAGTACCTATTTTGTTACATATTTTGGATATTTCAACCACTTAGTTTTTGCAGCCTTATGAAATATAATTATGAGCGTATTCTTGCCGTTTTAAACATACTCCTGACACAGCGGTAAATAGAATAAGAGAAACACCGCATTCTAAAAAAGGGTCATCACTTTTTATGCACTATAAAATGCCAACTCATTGAAAATTCTAAAATTTCTAGAATTACTGTTGAGGTGGGATGATCATAATAGTAAATATCATGTTATTAGAACATTTCAAGAATATAATGAAATCGTCAGTTGTTGTTTTTCGCATGTTTCAATACTCTGTTAGTTTTATGTTACTTTGTTAATAATCCTTAAGATTCTTATACATTTATTATATGGTTTTTAGCTAAAAAAAGTCTAAAGGTGAGTGCAAACTTGCAAAATACAACCATCAAAATCCCAACTAAAATGTATCTTTTTGTATTAATAACTATGATGTGACCATGCGTTGCGTACCCAGAACTCGGAGTAGACTTACACAGAACATTTTATTGTTAAAGTACAGTAATTTTATACGTTAATATAATATAAGGCATTTTAAACCGATAAACCAAAAGCTGACTCAAACAACAGCATCGAACGTCGGTGACATAAACTTAAAAAAACCATAGATGAAAAAAAAACATAGACAAGACATAAATATCGACGAAGGAGCAGGCCAAAAAATACGCCTATTGAGAGCCGCTGAGACGGGGCCGTTATGCATTCGCATTGTGCCCAGCCGGGTGACATCCGCCGCTTCCGGTTCGAGAAGCTTCGGCGGGGGCACAATATCGGGCCGTCGAATCATCGGACAATTGGTTTTCATTGTTGCGAATCGGCAACGCACATCTACATCTACGCTTGTGCAACACCGCAAGGTTGAGTTTCGCTCTGGTTTGGCCGACGGCATAGTCGATTAGACGCGTTCCAGCTTTATAATATTTCCCATTTATAATATTTCCGTATATGAATGCTCACAATTTTAAAAATTTAACTAGCCCGTTGGTGTAGTGGTCAGTGCTCTTGAGTGAAACGCCGAAGGTCGTGGACCAGGACGATTATTTGTGTGATGAGCAGAAGTATTTGTTCTGTCTGAATGTTAACAATTTATATATATGCATATACATTTAAATTATATAAGTATGATTAGCAGTTGTCTGATTACCGTAGTTAGATCCTTTGTATAATTTGGGATACATACCCGTTAACGACGCTAGCAACATTGCCATTTAAACCTGTGCCCTTTAATAGTTGCTTAAATAGTGCTTTCACGTTACTGTTTGGCATTAGAAAAAGTGACAACGCAGTGGTGAACTCTGGAGAGTCCCACCATTTCTAAAAGATTTTTACAAATGGTATACAATTATTACTGCAACCGTAACCTTTATTATATAGGCTCCCGCTAGTTGCTAATTCACAGTACATGTTAAGTCCTGTTCCGGTGTCCGCAACAACGGAATTGTTAATTGCTGATATACCATATACATATGTAAACTTGAATAAAAATCGGTTTCGGTTGTTATTTTACTTGTTGTACTTTTTTCTATGATGGCGTGACAAACTCGAAGACTGTTTGACATGATATAAGTGATTGCCAACGCTTATAAACGTCAACGCACGTGGAGGTTGCGACTTTAATATTTTCTTTGCTCATTAACATCACTCTTTAAAAGACATGAACATACACATTGTATTTTTTTTATGGTTTACAAACGAGCAAACGGCTCACCTGATGGTAAGTGATCACCGCCGCCCATGAACATTTGCTGCATTACAGAACTAGCGAATGCGTTGTCAGCCTTTAAGGAGGGAATTTTCAAAGAGGGAGGAAGGAGGAGTGAGAGGGAGAGAGTAATAGTGGGACCCCTTGGGGATGTAGGAAGAGGTAGAGAGGGTATTGCAAGATGGAGGAAGGAACGAGAGGAGGATGGGCTATCGGCCACCTAACTCACCGGACGAAACGCAGAAGCAAAAATACTTCCACTTTACTCCGATATTCTGTGAGGTTGTGGTATTTATCCGGCTAGAGCCGGCACATTCCGTTGCGGGTGCAGCTGCGTGGTTCTACCACCGTAATTAACTGTATGTTACGTTACTCACTGAATTGCTTTCGCCTGTTCTTCTCGGAACTGACACATTTTTCCGAACAGGCTCTAGAATCAAGACGCCAAAAAGTGATTGTAAACCAAACCAATTTTGAATAAAAAAAAAATGACTGATTTAACTGTGATGTAAACGACCGGTCATTTTTGGCCACGACGTCTAATCTAAAAGAGATCGGCTAACTGTTGAGGACATATAAAGGAACACAAGCGTTTCTGCAGACACAGCTGCAAGTACCCGTCTTCTTCACTTTCATAGCCCGATTTTTTTTTGAGCTCTTCGTAAGCCGACGATATAATTTTTTATAAGTTATTTATTTTTAATTTATTAAAGTGGTGGCACTCTATTGCAAGTTTCTTCTTTTGCTAGTCAAAATTCTTTATTCAAAATTGGATTGGTTTACAACCAATTTTTGACGTCTTTTGATTCTACTACCTGTTCGGAAAAAAAATGCCTTGCTCCTGAGAAGAAAAGGCGAAAAAACTCAGCGGGATTTTTACTCAAAAAAAAAATGTTTACAATTTTCATAATTTGACTTTTGAAATCGCCTGGAGGCGATCACATCATTCCCAAGGTGGCTTTAGATGCATTTTTGGGCTTTTTCTGGAATCCTATTGTAAAAAGGAAACATTGGCCATTAAAAGAATTGCTGACTCGTTGTAAAAGAGTCTTAGTTAAAACAAACTTGTACTAGAAACAAATTCTAGTATTTATGCTATGCACGTCACACTTCCTGGGAAATCATTAACACTTGTGGACGTACACAACATTTTCATACACCTATTGAGAAGCGACAGTCAATATGTTAATAGTCTTAAATTTTTCTCTTAACGACACTCTTGCACTAAGTCTGTCAGGGACCGCCTGAGGTGAAACCAATTCACTGACCGTCAGTCATCCAAGCAGTAATGCGCTAGCACTGCTGTGACGAAGGTCAACGTAACCAGGGTCATTCCTGGGCGTAGAGAGGCCGACTTATATCTCTACACGACGAGCACAGCGCAGAGTCCAAAGCCAAAGGTCGTGGGTTTGATTCCCACTTAGGACAAAATATTGACTGGCCCGTTGGTGTAGTGGTTAGTGCTCAGGAGAGTGCAAAAGCCCAAAGGTCGTGAGTTCGATTCCCAGCCAGGACAAGATATTTGTGCGATGAGCATAGGTATTTGTTCTGTATCTGGGTGTTAATTATCTATATAAGTATGTATTTAAAGACATATAATTATGTATATCAGTTGTCTGGTTACCATAGCATAGGCTTTGCCTAGTTTGGTATAAGATGGCAATGTGTGAGACGGTTTATGATATTATTATCATCGCTTAAAATATCACACACACATTTTTCGTATCCCTTCGGATCAAACTACATAATTTAACATAGTTATTATAAATTGCAATTGTTATAAATTGATAGGAACCTGTCAATACAATACTCTAATCCTCATCTTGCTCTATTTAAAGGTTCATGAGTATTTTATCCAAAAAACAATAGACGTCGGTCTTCTCTCATATGAATATCTGTCAACAATAAGTTATGCGCAGTACGCCTTTTTTGTAGAAACTTACGCACTTAGAATGGGAATAAAGTCATTAAGAATTTAGTGAGCTATTATCGTAACTTCATTTGCCTTGTCAAAAATAACAGCGGGAGTCGTTGAGTTCAATACAAAAACGGTAAGTGCTATGGCAGTCATGCGGCTCCAGCATTTGTGTCAGGGGCTGGTCGTATGTTAGTAGTAACGGTAAAACTGATTTGAATGAACCTCATAATAGATGAATATATTATGCGCCTGGTGATAAGCAAAAAAACTCCTGTAGAAAAAAAGAACCCCCTAACAAAGTCAACCAGAGATTTTCGTACTATAGAAAGCTCGTGGTGAAGCGAACATAACATGATGATGGTGAATACCAATCGTACCCATAACAGAACAAAACACCTAGTCGATATTGCCCAGAGATATACGACGATACTACTTTGTGACCGATCATCTATATGAAATCATTTATTATCATCGCCTTTGCACATTCCTGCCTAGTGGTAGATAATTAAACATGAGAGGACTCTCGAATGATAAGATGGATGTGTGGAGTAACAAGAATGGATGAGATCAGAAACGAGTACATAAGAGGGAGTCTGAAAGTAGCACCAGAAAAGTTAAGGAGTACCAGACTAGCATTTTATGGGTATGTCATGAGAAAAAAGCAAGGGCATATAGTTAGGAATGTGGATGGATTGCGTGAATAAAGATATGAGTGTGAAAGGTGTGACTGAGGAGATGTTTGACTGTTGATGAAGAATTTTGAAGAAAAATACATGTTGTGCCCACCCCACCTATGCGTACACCACGTGGGATAAGTGCAGGAGAAAGAAGAAGGACTATTTGTTCTCATTTACGATACTGTTTTATAAATTTCCTTATTACACCTTTTTTTAGCCCATAAACAATTTTCAAAAATAGGCAATGTGCAAAAAAAAATATCTCACTGATAGCACCAGAGGTTTATTGAAAAAAAAAACTCTTCAGCTTTATAATATTAAAGTAAAATATAATAATGGCAGTCAGACTAAATGGATTTCAATAAGTGCGCATCATCACCCTCCCGGATGTTGTTGTATTGAGGTTTCTCAACTTAAAGACCAAAGTTGCCGTTACTTTACGGATTTAGAAGTTGCAACAGTAATAAAATCAATGAACTTTAACTTAAACCATTTATACAAACATTAACTTGTGAACGTTTTTTTTTATTTATAAGTACAAATCATGATTTTTTTTATATTTATTTTTCGTTTATCTTATGCAACCGTCTAAACCACGTGATTCCCAAAGCGGTCCACGAAAGACCCGATAGCGGTGTGACTAGCAACAATCTTTACATGCTTTGATGAGTTTTGGAAATATAGTAGAAATGTGAGAGAAATCTACGAAAAAAGTTTGGGAATCTCTAGTGTGAAGCATTTAACATTGATATGTGATAGAACTGAAACGCGTACAAGGCGTAAACAAAACAACTCACCAAGAGTTTTTTTGCTTACGCAAATATTCCTAGTCCAAAAAATAAAATAAAACTGATATTTTTCATCTTACCGCATTTAAGATCTTCTTTCGTCACGGTATTCAAAACGTACCGTAAAAGACATAAGAATTGACGTCAAAAATCGTAACCAATTCAACGGAAAGCAAAAGTGATCTTGGTTTTTGTTTCAAGATTTATATTAAAACACGTGCATAAGTAACACGTGCCCCGTGTATCTCAACGTGATTGAAACAAGCAAAAAGTGTAATAACATTATTAAATTATACAACTAATACGAATCATACAAGCGGAAAGAATAATATTATAATTTCGCAGACTGCAATTATCTTAAACACGTGGAAAAGTAAAAAATTAATAGTTTTGCATATTGCAGATTCCAGCACACAATAAGCAAATACACATTACGGTAGTATTGCAGTTGTTATGCCGCCAAAGATTTGTGTGAGTATTACCAAGGAGGGTAATGTTTTAAGTGTATAAACGATAAGTGGTCATAGAGAAAATACATCTAACGTTTCTAGGTGAGGAACACATCGCAGAGCCAAACACTTTTGAACTCCTGTATCTAAATTATTACTACTTTTTTACGACTAGCGTTTTGAGTACGATCTCTTTTGTCCTCATTTGTACAGGGATAATACGAGATAGACACTATAATCGAAATTGTTTAAACATTATTCACAATCACATCCTGTTATGCTCTCAGCATAATTTAATTTGATCATTAGTCAAGTTATAACTATTGTTACAATTTGAATTATTGTTTATTTTGATATTTTCTCATTGAACTGTTATTCGTATCACTGATACAATAAATTGAAGGTAAACGTTACAAATAATAGTGTTTCTTGTTTCACATCGAAATAAATAATGAATACTTGACCAACAAATGTTGGTTTTGGCAAGATTAGGTAAAATATTTATTTACGTCAAAAAGACTAGTTTAACTGAGAGTAGCATTCTGTCTGTACCAAAAAAATGATGTTTTTCCTCCACCACAAAATAGCTAATAAAATTTGTGCAACCATGGCGTGTTCACCAGTTCAGCGAAAATCCGGTTTAGTATATTCAATATAATGTTTACATTACAAAAATTGGATTGGAGAATTGCTTCTTAAGGGATTTTGTTATAATATAATTTTATACATTTTTTAAATTTCACGCACTTTCAAACATCACTTCAGACCTAAAATGATATATCATTAGACATCTTCTATTAAAGTTCATCTCAAAATTTTAACGTTGTTATTCACAAATATATCAAACCACTTGTATATATTTGAAATAAAAATGTTATGTAAATGTTGTTTCGGTGAGTCGTTTAATTTATTTAATGTTATTTCATTTGAATTTTAAAATACCATATAGTTTTTCGTTAGACCTAATTATTCAGTAACTGAGAAAAATCCCTTTTTAGATAAAACGGACTTACTATAACTTAAACTATTTTAATGACTACCGTAAATCGTTTTAAAACCCAATTAAAACGTAATTACACCTTGCAACTTTATTAATCGCTATGTTATCTTGTACGCTCCGTCTTAGTGCTATTGAAATAAAACCACCACACAATGCACCCTTTAAAATAAAGATAAAAAAGTATTATCAAAATCGTTAGACAATCTTCGAAAATCTCACGTGGCTCAAAAAAAAAACGTACAAACGACTGTAGAGAAATAAAACACCAAGTAGCGTAATATGGATTTAACTCTTCAAAACATGTGAAGATTAGATGTAATCACATCCCCGCTGAAACTCCCGTGGACTCCAGGGGATCCACGTGGACCACTTTGGGAATCACTAGTTTGGGGGTTCCAAACGATCGGTTTATTCAGTTCGTCGTGTCAAATAATAACAGATTAAAGTAATGACACGCACAAAGCGGCGCATCCCACATCCCTATTAGCTAATAAAGAATGGCAACACAATGGTACCACTAAATTGTCGTGTCGAGTGCAGTCGAATGATCCAGACGCCTCCGATCGTACGATGCCTGCTGTTGTTGCGTCACGAACGGCTTTCCTGTTACGTAACGAGTCTAACGAGTCTTAACCGAACGGTTGGCCGAAATTGTACAATTTATTCACGCCAACGTACAAAAACAACGAACACTTTTATTTGCGTTGGTATTCCTTTTATTGCGTTTTAAGTTAACATTTTATTGAATCAAATTTTCTGTTATCGAAAGTAAGAAAATAGATTTCGGTACACCATTTACTTATTTAATACTAACTAATATTGGTGCCAAAATGATCGCGACTTTTAATTCAAACAAAGACACGGTACAAACTACACGTGCACGTTTGGCAATAAAAGATAGGAAGAAGTAACTTTTCAATAACATTCGTTCTTTTAATTTCGCGGCATTACATTTCTTAAACTGCTTTACTTGACAATTGTGCACTATTACGTTCGATGTCCTACAATGCAAGAATTTCCAAATTAAACATTGCTTTTATATAAATAAAAAATGCTAATTACAACAACAAATACTCCCTATTTGTTGTTGTAATTAGCATTTTTTATTCCTTCTTATTACGCAGATGACGATTACAAACGACTAAATTCAAACAAATACGTTTGAATTTCATCCACCACCGTCCTATTTATAACATCCACCATAAAGGATTGGAATGGTTCTAGTTTCTTAAAAAAACCTTCTGAAAAGATTTCTAAAATACTGGCATAACGTCCGGAATCTGACGCTGTCAACGTTCCGCTAGACTTTATCGGTTGCAGTGCTGATGAATTTATTTCGATCAACCTGATGTTTATAAGACGTGTACAAGGTCATACGCTAGTCTTACAAATGAGGAGTTTAGGCCTTAAGGGCATCATTTGCATTGTACGTCTGAGAAGAGAACTACAGCGTTGCCAGTTGTTCTATTGTCATGCAGTATAAAGGTTTAATGTACGTCGTTTCCTAAGATTTTGTCGAGCTTAGATACACACATATTATTTACAATATTATAGATTCCGCATTTATCGTCAAGACCCTCTTTAGTCTCCAACGAAGAAAATTCAAACATGTTATTATACATTTCGTTCCACTTAAAATTAATGTTTACATTTACTGAATTGTGTAAAATGTATATTCCTAACATTGCACTTTTCCGTTACATCAAACGAGAAAATAATGTCCATAACATTAATTATATCAATCTTCACCAATACCGCCTTGTTGTTATAATAACTTGACAATTGCGGATAACCTTCTTATAAAATGCCGTAACGGTGCACACAGAAAGATAAACGCATTAAAAAATTAAATGCACGCAACTCCTCTCTGCACATTACATAAGTCATTATTTTAGCTGTTTACTCTGCAAACTGCACGCGAGCACTCGCTATGCTAAGCGGAAAAATTGACTATATTTTTTTATGTAAGTATTACTTTTATCTCTGTACTTGTCGGCTAAGGGTAGAGATGGCACGACGACGTTTAAAAGGTAGAAATATTATTTGATTACGAAATAATGCGTTGTTTCATTTTTAGGTATTTTAACTTTATCTTATTATCGTATCGTATTTTAACTATATTAGAAAAGAAATCTCGTTGCGTTACTAACTATTAGTGGCCTCAACAATATTCCTATTTTAAAATCTTTTAAATCGTATAATTTATTCGTTTTAAAAGAAATTAGTAAATTATATAATAAAAGCATTAATCAGACAAATTAAGTTTTAGTGTAGTAGTTAATCTAATCTAATTAAAACACCTGTTATGGTCTGAAAGTATACGGTGAGGAACAATATCCTTTGAAGCTTTTTGTTCGCACTTCCATTTCGCGGGACAACAATTCGTTGTAAAGTTATTGAAAAAAAATTATATTGAAGTGCGCAGATTTTCTTGTCGCTTCTCTGAACAAAACTTCTAAATGTGTTTAAAAATTCATTTTTCACATACGCATAATTTTTCTCTTGTTTTGACTTAATCGTTAAAATCAAAGACAAAAATACAATACACCTAACTCTGTTTTTACACGGTGTTTTTTACACGGTTTTGATATAACACGATTTTATTCCATTTAGTACGATTTAAAATTTTTTGTGCTTACCTTTTTTTTGTCAAATTAATTACCTGCGAAATATGTTCATATCACAAATTTAGGGGATTCCCTTTTTGTTCATACAAGCAAATTTACTGGTCAGAGCAATTGAAATGTGTTAATATTTTGTGAATTCTCAATG
>DWHO01001479.1:0-15356 GCA_018247575.1 Eurytides lysithous rurik
TATATATATATATATATACCTAATATTTTTTTACTGATTTCATGTTACTATATTGCTTTAACAGTTGTCATTGGACACTGTGTTGACACTAAGCAAGCAAGTCATTTTAACCTTTTATTGATATTTACGTCGATTTGGCTATTATTCATAATAAGTTATCTCTATTCCAATACCAAAATGTAATAATCGTTGAATTCAAAATTTAAGAGCAGCTGATATTCATCGAAATATTAGTACATACTTATTTACAACTCCCTACTATTATTGTAAAAAATATGTTTTGATTATTTATAAGCAATAACTTACACTGGTTAAAACATATAAAAATGTATGTACCTAATATTTAATCGTCGCTAATAAAAACACTGCCGCGGGATGTGATGGGATTAGCGCTCACGCCACTGACCAGTCCTTGAACTGGCCGAGATTTTGCCCGGGTAACGGTCACATCCCCCAGGCTCGAATCGGCCGGTCGAGAGACGATTGGAGATACATCGCATCGCAACAAAAACATGAAACTTACCTTGTGTGTAAGGCACGTGTGAAGGGGCGGGCGCAGGGGTCGAGGGGACGGCGGGGGTTACGGCCACGGGGGCAGCGGGGGGCAGACGAGAGACGCGCGGGGGACGCGGTAGACGACGGCCGCGCCGCATGCTGCCCTGCTCGCTCCCCGGAGGCAGAGGCAGCGCCCTCCCTCGCTTCGGCGTCGACGACGGCGTCGCTGTTGACATATCCATATAAACTGTCATCTCTAATTATTGGACTGCATAAATCTTAAGCACTACAATTTTTGAGTACTACACTACATATTCCTTACTTATAATCCTTACTTTACTCATAATCATTACTTTAGACATCTTCCTTACTTTATCTGATCTTTACTTTACTCAAAATCTTTAAGCCAATGGTAGTATTTTGAAACCGCGGGGACAAAGCAACGAGAACCAATAAAGTCGCGTAGTAACAACTTTTACTCTACATTATCGCCTCCTTTGACATCTTAAATTTTTTTGCAAATATTTTCCGTTGTTTGTTTAAAAAACGCTTCCCCTAAGATAGAAACGTTTACGTTACAAGGGCATTTCACATAAATATATTTCACATAGACGAACGCCCAGATCCGAAACAATTATTTGTAGTTCATAAAAATATGTCTCCGGTGGGAATCGAACCCACAAGCAGCGACGGCGAAAGCAATAGCCTAGAAGCTGCGCCAAACGTGTCATGTTATTTTTCAGAAACTGATAAGCCTCTCTGGTTATCGTTTTGATTGATTCTCTATACATTCACCAGGTTTGGCATTAGGTTAATCGATTTTCGTTAAGGTAGGCGTATTGTTAAGTGGTAACCGCAAGAGGTGCAGGAAGTTACTCAAGATACTTTACCTTATTGTAAATACTTAAGTATTACCTGGAAGGCTTGCAGCTGTCCGCCTCGGCCTCGGTCTGTAGGGGGCCATCTCATTGTAATCCGAATACCGGGATGAAGGCGGTAACTAAAACAAAATATTTGATGTGTTTCATATTAAAGGAAGATTTAAAATATCAATATTTATCCCTTCTACACCATTACAAAAATATTTATAATTGTTATGCACTAATGTTAAGCAATGTCACAGTTATTTCCAACGATTTCGATGTTCGAAAGAACACCAAGATACTCTCTAAAAATTCTATATTGATTGAGTTACTGTGGTTTAATTTATGTTGATGTAATTCGAACTGATCTTTATCTTCAAATATCTTTTTTATGTGCCTATTATTTTATGGCTGAGATGTGCGTTTTTACATAAATTCTGGATAAAAATCGAATTTAAAAAAGATTTTATATAAAATGATACGTATATGTATATGATATAATATATAGTATATGCAGTGGCGGTAATACCATGCAAGCCCGGAAGCCCGGCTTGCCCTTCTAAGGAGTAAAATTTATAATCGCTAATTAAGATTAATAAATTTTGCTCTTTAGTAGGGCAAGTTGGGCTTTTGGGCTTATATGGTAGTACCGCCACTGAGTGTATGATATAGCATAATGATAACCTTGCAGTTTATAACACTGCAGGGGCCGTTATCAAACAGAGGATTTATATGAATCTTACCTGTTTAGGCGGTAACTGCGGCAGCTGAACGACGGAGGAGCGCCGCTTGTTGATGACATTCTCATATTCGGTAGACGTGAGTCCGTAGCCCTCATCGTAGAAGTAGCGACTCTCCCACGGCCGCGTCTCGTAGACCCCGTAAGGATAGCTGCTTGAGTCGTAGAATTCCTCGTAGCTAGTTTGATGCGATAAATGCGAGTGGTCCCTGCAAGCCGTTGATGATTGTTGAGATATATCACAAGGTTTTCTTCGCATTTAAGGTAAAGAAAATACGATACCGGTGTGTAAAAATAACATTATAAGATTGCGATTTTAAATTCTGGAACGCTGCGTATACTTTATTAGGTTTCCACGCCACGTATATGGCATGAAAACCTAATATAGTATACGTGATCTCGTAAAGTATAGAGGCACATACCTTATGTGCGTGCTAGTGGTATAAGCATCGTATCCGTATCCTATGCTGTCGTCGTATAAAGTATTCTGGCGTTCTAGACTTGGCCTCCGTTGCTCCTCTGAAACACAAAACAAAAAATCAAAATGTATATTTATTAAATTAATAATAGAGCTCAGCAATAGTTTTATCTACTTTAGTTTCATATGACTCATTACTCTTGAAAATCCTTATGAATCGTGAACAATATATTTTTTTTAACAAATGCGAACGTAGGAGGATGCAGCCACCCATAACACATACTTGATAGTTTTAATTTTCTGAATAAAAATGGTCATGTTCTTTACTTCGTCGCTGTTTGACAAGAACATGACTTTTTACATATTAGGATTATATATTTATAATATATTAGGATCACAATTCACATACCTATGTCAATCGACACATCGGTATAATTTCTTCCCGACCGTTTTCGGCCACGGCGACTATGTAGAAACAATCAGCCAACCATGTGGGATACATTTTACAGTGCACAAGGGTTTACACTATATCATAGTGCACAACCGGTAAGAAATCAGGCGAAGGGGCGGTGATATTACCGACCTCTCATTAAGTTCTCCTCTAAGCCACCGTTAGATGGCGTCGATAAGTAGCCGAGACTTACTTTTTTAGGCCCATAAACCGTCTCGCTTCTCAGGCTAGCGAGTGATCAACCCGCAATACCAACCACAACCTCCGGTTTGAAAGCGGGGGCCTATACCACCAGGCCACGGAGGCAGTTAGTCATATATGTCATTTTAAATCACAACTTATATTAAATATACAATTACCTCCAGATTGCCAGTCCGCAGCTGTTCGCCAAGAGAACGCAGACTCCACGCTCGCTTGAGCGTGCATCTGCGACCATGTTTCTATCCTGCGAATAAAAATGACACATTCATGTAATAACAAAGAGAGAAATAGTTAAAGTTGAATAAAATAATAAAGACGTAATCAAAAACGTTAAAAACGTTAATCATGTTCACACATCAAAGAATGAGAGGAAGTTAAACCTAATACATTTTTTGTAAAAAATCATCTAGTAAGAGTTTTTAAGGTTACAAATGCAGATATGAAAATGTTTCATACATTTAATCTTTATAGCTTAAAATTCTTTGTCTGACTACACCTCTATTTCTACTTTCTAAAACTTCTATTTTCCACTCTCCTCGCGTATTATTTTTGCCTCTCCCATTACTAGTACAATAGATAGCAAATGTGGCTAATGGTTTACTAAAACTATTCTTTTTTTTTATATTCATTACCTATTTACTTTATACAGGTATTCATGAAACGTCTTTATAGAAGACCTTTACTTGATATACATTTACATATTTTGAGAAAAATATTCAATTTCGTCATAAAAACCACATTTTTTTTTTCTCACATAAACTCACGGAATAATGAAAGTGGCGGTTACTTATGAACTGGCTTATATTAAACCGGTAAGCAGCTGTGTTTCATTATTGATTTTTAAAAGGAACACTAATTGTCTTTGCCAACTGTTGCAAATACAGAAGAAGTTATGAACGTTAAACATATAACATTGAAACGATAATTTCTTTCTCTTATATCTTGTGATAACCATACCCGACAGTCAAAAGTAAGTAATATTTTGTGTGTGCGTACATCTGTACTCACTATTGTGTGATTTATATTATTACAAAATAAAATGGCTTTGTGAGTGAAGTCCTAAAAACAATTTCACTGTGTGGCCTGTTTTTTTTTAAACTCTGTGACCATTGTTCCGTACAAATATTCCTCGAGGAGAGGAAAAAATACAAGCTTTCGATATTTGATAAATATGTTATTTTCATAGAAAATCGTAATCGTAACTTACCTATTAGTCCTTGGCTGACTGTTGTAATACAGCGGATCTGTGTCGCCATGCATGTGGTATTCTTCCCTCTCGTATGAATTCTCTCTAGATGCCTCCAACGACCTCTGAAATACATTTATTTTTTTTAATTGAAATAAAAGCTATCAGTCCATAGTTTAACATAATAAAATAACGAATTCGTGTCTGCAATAATTAATAATTTTCTTCTACTATTTACTAATGAACCTTTTAATGACCCATAAAATTGTTTTTTTTTTTTTAATTTTGTTGGAAAATCCAGAAAAAATAATTGTACACACGAATTCTATTAAATGATTGTGATTTTAAGATAATTTTAGTCAATCTATATCCTCACCAATTAGTGAGGATATCGATATTATAAGAGACTTAATTAAACACCGACTGCGCTAGAATTAATAAGGTTGTTGTTGTTCGTAAAAGTAATGGTGTTAACGAATCCACTGAATGAATTGCTGGACCAATATAAGGACCGACGGAAGGCGATAATAGATAAGAAAACAAGTGTTACATTAATAGTTTTACTTTTTTATATCAATGCCTTTTATATTAGGGCAGTACCTGTGGCGTATGTATTTGATGCGCTGCACTCCTGAACTGTGACGCGCTGCAATTCGCATGTTGCCCTACAGGATAGTTAAGATCCGACGTGTAGTCGGAGTCTTCGGAGTAGCCAGCTGAAATAAGTGCAACAATGTTCAACGTAAAACAGGCGAAACAACTAGCAAGCCGAACAACTTGTTAAAGGTGAATAAGAAATTATATATAGTCATAAAGAAGAGATATGTGATCTAAGTTTGAGAACTAACCCAACGCGCGACGTCAAAAGAATTTCGAAACCTGCGCGCTTAAAGAATATTTTGTGTGATTATGTCGTTTATATTTAATATAATGTGATACTTCTAGATCTATTTATTATTTATATTAAATAATATAATGCTTTTTTACTCGTATAAAAAAATGGACACAAAGAATAAAGTTTTTTTTTTTAATTTTCACAATTTTTTTATACATTTTCATATATTTAATAAAATGTACGAATTTTACAAAATTTTAAAGAAAATATAGGTGTTAACATGTTTATATTTGATATGTGAAATATGTCTATAGTTAATCGACGGAATACAAAAGAAGTTCTGTTAAACTCATTTAATGAATTTAGTGAAATGAACTCTTACTGCTTCATGTTTAAGTTATATTTTGTTATTTTTTTGTCTATTTGTATTTATTTTCACATTATATAAACATTTCTGACTTTTGAGTAACCCATGAAATTGGAATTTCACTTTTAGTCCTGCGAACTTTGATACTGCAACAATTTTGGACATTTGTATACATATACCATCACTATAAATTTTTTCCCTATACGAAACCTACGCGCTCTGACACGTCGCATTGAATTTATAAGGTTTTTAAACATCCACCTGCTCAAACATTGTTTTAATATTCTAATATAACATTTCCTCCATTGAATGGCAGCGAAAAAGATACTTAAAAATATGTTTACACTCAGCAAGTGGATTTTTGCACGTGGAACAGGAATGGCGACGTCATGTATATAATTTACGTGTAACAGTAACAAACAGCACACACTGGCTCACTGAACACAATAATACTGAAGTTTAACTTAAGACACTTTGAAACGAGATCGTTCGTGAAATTGCACTTTACGCGTGATGTCCGACAAGAGACGATGCAAGCCGCTTAAGTGTCCGTTACGCCGTGCAGTTGATAAACAGATAAGGTCTCATTCACTCACAATGAGCGATGTATTGCAACTGCCTTCGCGCCTGCTCAGCCCGCTCTGCGTCGAGGGCGCCATTCAGCATATCCAATTTTCTCTGGAGGTCAGCACCACCCGTCCCTTCTGCGTCTGCCAGTAATACGTTATCGTTGTTAAGTAATTGCATATCAGCCAATGTTTGGAGGAAATCGTAGAGTCGAAACATATTGTCAACACACATAAAAATTAACTAAAAAAACCTGCGTCAAATAAATCTAACGATACATCGATTGAAATAAATTTCCTATTTGATTTAAAGGAGTATCCAAGTATAAGATCCCTTCAAAGTTTAAGGTCCTATAACAATTTTTTTCCAGGATTTAGGTGACGATGAAATAACCGGCAATGCCACACGGCACGGCATGCGGAATTTGCAAAAGCCCTACAGCATGAGACCCATAGAACCAAACCTGCGATAAATCCTTTACAATAAAAAGATAATCATTAAAAATCAGTCAACGATAACAGAAATAACACGTAACATATATATGTACATAACAAAACAGATGAATTACGGATCTCTTCCTTTTGTTCTTCCGTTTGGTTTAAAATGCTACTAGTATCTACATAACAAACTTTGACATGTCAATAGAATTGCCGCGACCAAAGAAGTATCTGTCTCAAACAAAGAAGAGTAACGTAAAATGAAACTATACGTTAATGAAAGACGTCATCAGAGCAAGAGAGAAAATAAAAGATCATCAACGAGTGAGCAATGTAAATGGTATCTATGTTCAGATGTATTGTAAATTCTTAACCTTCCTAAACCTCTTTTATTATTATAAATTTGAATTGACGATTACTTAGATATGCTTGTATATTATATTTATAATTATTTATTACTTCAATGCGACTTAGGACTCTTAAAGTAAAGAGCATAGCATTTGCTAGTACTTTGATGTTGCGAATGTCCATGGGTAGCGTACGCTTACCATCAGGTGATTGCTTGCTCGTTTAAAAAAACGTGTATCATGATTTCTTATTTTTGTCACGGGATAACAGACTGGTATATTTTTGGGCATAGATGTTTTTTGTAGACAAAATGTAACAGTCTTTTATTTGGGAAAAACAGTTTGAGTCTAGGACAAATCCTTCAACCTGTATATGGTGATAATCACTCAACATCAAGTATGGACTTGTGGGTGCACAACCTCTCTCATAAAAATTATAAACCAATCGCGAATAGCATACGCCTTAAGTCCCGAACGCAAATAATGTTTTAGGGTTAATCGTTTATTTATTATTGATTTATTTATTAAATGTCATTTACATAGTTAAAAAAATTAATTATTTACTTGTATTGTTTGTAATCAGCACCGAATAAAACAAAAATAACGTATAAAAAAGTAAATAATATAGTAAAGTTTTCTCATACACCACATTCAAACATCTGACCCTTATGGAACGCAGTATCTACTTTTGAATTACTCATAACTTTAAAAATATTGCTATCTCAAACTGTGAAAAAGAATTTATTAAGTTCATACTTAGAATTATGATAGGAGATTGGCGTGAGTAGGGTGATTTTCTTCAAATACTTAAGAAGAAACATTAAATATTTTGTTAGAAATAAAAGGTAATGTTAGAATAACTAAAAGTTATATCAAACCATAACGTTATATGCGATATTGTTAATTACACCTCTAAGTATATTAAACTAAAATTTAATTTACTTGCTGGACAAAAATGCTATTATTAAAAAATTAAAAGTTTGCAATAAATATATATTTATTAATATTGGAAACTGTCACAGGAATATTTTTCAAAATAAGATCCACCTAAATACGTATACGGTCTTTGTTGAATTCAGGGATAAGAAACTGTTTTTTTATTTATTTATAATGCATATTTAGCAGCTTAATAATAACAACTTCATAATATTCAGGTAGCAAACAGTACAACTGACACCTCTGAGGCTTATACGTTTGTTCAAATATGCCTTGGCGGCGGTCTTACGCTAGGCAGATTATTAGTTTGACGTCTTTCGTCAGCGGATATCTTTTTTTATTAAAAAAGAAAACGTCAAATTTCCTTCGTATCCGAAAGAAATTAATAATTAAATTTGTGGAAACAGGGAAGGATTTGCGAAATCACATCAATGAGGCCAAACCATAAATCCCTGGATTCATTCCTGCCAGTATTGGATTGAAATTCGTGCTTATTATAAAAATAAAAGTAAAAGTTGTATAAAAATTCTTCTCGCAAAACTGAGTATTTTTTTTATTCACTCTCTGATCTAGGTTATTGATATAATCTATTAAAATATACCTTTCTGTAGTCGGATTCGACAACTCGACTTTATGAAAATAAGTATATAACCCAAAAAGCATAACAGACGTTATTACTTTTTTCATAATTAACTTTCACTTCATTACAAACTTTTTATTTTTAATTTAAAAATATAGCTATAGACACGAATAATTTAGATCCTTGAAATGGGATAGTAACATCGCGATGATGCAAACTTTGATAACGTCACTACGTAAAACAATTACAATTGATTCGCTTGTTTGATTATTTAATACAGATTTGAAAATTTAGGGTTGCTTGTTTATCCTTATTTCGCCTAACAAATAAGCAAGAAATCAGGATTGTTGTAATTTTGATATAGTTACAATACTTGAGGCTAAACATAACATATACTATCTACGTACTACATATCTATGTAAATAGAGCACAAAAGGGGGAAAAACTCGAAATATTTAATTTTTAACTGCTGATCTGATTCGAGCCAGCCCATTCAGAAGCATGGCTCTTCCACAGTAAAAGAAAATAAATAAAATTTTCTTATTTTCATAATTATTAAAAATGCGAATATATACTATAGTACATAATAATCTATAGAAGAAAGTAACCATAAAAAAACTTTATGGAATCTTTAGCAACATATTTTACGACTACACTCATGAATGAATGAATGCCATTTACCGCTCAACTTGAATTAAACCTGTCAAACGTAGTATTAATACTAAAGTATTTATTGTAGACTGAAAACTCACACATGTGATTTTAATCGTTAAGTGCTAAATGACATTTTCAAAATATCTGTCAACGATTTCTATTAAATAAATACTTATTGTGCTGCCCATTTTATTTCGACCTGAATATAAGGGTGCCTGCCTAATCAAATATTATTTTAATTACGCAATTCACACGCCAAAACTGTATAAATTACACTGGCACGTTGAAGCCTCTATAAGTTTATACGATCTGACGTCACAAAGTAAGTGCCTTGTCAACGACACTTGCGATATTACATAATGACTTTAAGAATACAGCATTTTTACGTTTGACGTCAGAAATATTAACATTTCAAATAGCGACGGGGGTTTTATTTTTACTCTATAAATTAGCTGTTATTATGTCACCCACGTATTTATGTTATTATATTTTTCAACTTCCTTATAGTTCAACTTGCTATATTAACACGTGCGTTTTTAACACAATAACAACGAAAGTCTTTAGGCGTAATCTGGACATTTAAAGGCTGATCCCTAACACATATTTACCACGTTTTACTTTAAAAAAATAGTTTACAAGTGATCGTCAAACTGGGTGGGATATATTATAGACGAAAGCGTTTCCACTGACACACATACACTCTTCCTTTACTCTATAGCCATATGGGATGAATATCCGACATCACCGTCAAGAAATCAGGTGCAGAGGCGGGGAAATTAAACCGATTTCATATTAACGACTCCTCCGAGCCACCGCTAGATGGCATCGACAAGAAACCGGGAAGATTTTTACGTGCCCAGCCGACACATAGATCATCTTACCTTTTTGGCCATCAGCTGATCAGAGTATAATGCCCTAAGCTTACGAAGAAACAACAGTAAAAAGTCATTCATTGCCCTAACCAAACTAAAAAGCAGCAACACAATGTCATTGATCTATGCTGGATTCAAAATAGGACCTTCGATTTGTACAGCGGAAGACTACTAGACCATTGCCTGTCGCGTGTTGTATTCACATACTCTAGTAAAACTAATACGATATATATTTAGTTCTTTTAAATTAATATTAACTGAAAGTTAATATTAATTTTTTTTTCTTTTTTTTTTCTTATTCCTACAATAAAATAAATAAGTCTGAATTATATCCAAAACACTACACGTTATTTTTCGGCGGTTTCTTGTTTTATTATAAACAATAAAAACACTGTCCACCATTACATTGTAAGTTTCCCTCCGCAAGAAGACGGGGGAATTTTATTTATTTTAAACGACAGACATTAACGCGACCGGTTATGGCTTACAATACGGCAATAAGCGATGCTTTATGACCTATTCGAAAATAATGTGTTGGTGCAAGATATTAAAAAAATTAAACAAGATGTTAGAGACGTTATCACGTCTATTTAGAAATGTCGAAAGGTATTCCACGAAATACAGATAATGGAGAGACGATACATAGACTATGCATGTACTAGTGTCCGTATCTCAGTAGTTATGAGAAGACTTAGTTCCCGTTATTAATATGTTACAGTGCATGGAGGAAAGTGATATCCGGCATAGCTAAAGTTTATTTGAAAAAGGAACGCAGAAAGCATTTCATTGAATTTACGCGGATACTACACATTAATCAATAAAATCAACTTTTTCCCGACGGTTTGAATTTTTTCACTTTCATGGTCAAGGGACAGATAGACCTATAGCCATAAATGTCGATGTGTTACGAGATAGACAAGCGATAAGCGGCTCAGTTTCCCATAACAACGTCACACACTTATTTGAACTGAGTGAGACAAAATATATAATTTATAAATAGATAGATAGTTTTATAAACACGATGATAAAAAAACGCTCTGCGTTAATTATTATATGTGCGAAACAAGAGTTTGAATTATTACGTTTGATAAATCAAAGCCTCGGAATAGAACACCAATGACTCTACGGCATTACTTATTCGGGAATCTATTGCAGAGATTCCCAATTTTTTTTGGATCGTAGACCACTTTCAAAATTTTACTGGTTTCTGTGGTTGATGCTACATTTCTACCATATTCCCAAAACTCTTCAAAACATGTGAAAATTAGATCTTATCACATCCTTGCCGGGTCTCATTTACCACACACGTGGACCCCATGGAAATCACTGATCTATTGAAATAATCATATCTTACCTGTTAATCATACCTTTACCTAATATACGTATCATCGTTTTTTTTATAGTTAAATTAAATTTATGTTTTTCTTTTTTGCATGGTGTGTTCGCCTTAAACGTTTGTTACATTTATTTCGTATAATTAGGTTTAAGTTATTTTTTTTGATTTACTGTAGACGATGGTGAACATTAATAAATTAAAAAAAAATAGAAAAAATATTCTAATTTTAATGAAAAGATGGTTGGATAATATAATTTTTTTGGGACTTCATAATTAGAAAAAAATGTGATCATAAAATATCAAAGCCATTTTATCTTCAGGTTACGAGCGCAGCGCAGTCCCAAGCAGTTTTCAACGGGGTTCTTTAAAATGATATTAACTTGTGTCATTACAATAAGCTTGTAAGTAAAGTCTGACGGAAGTCACGACACGTGGTTCGAACCGGATAAGTACAACAACCTCGCAGAAAATCGACATAAAGTGGAAGTATTTGTGCTTTAGCGTTTCCAGTAAGTAAGGAGGCCGGTCGCCTAACTCCCTCCCTCTTCCTTTCTTTTTCAGCTTCTCCCTCCTTTTCTTTCCTCCTCCTCCCTCTTCCCTTCCAAAAATTCCCCACGTGTTTGGAAAACTTACGACGTTTTAAATGACCATGGGCAGCGGTTATTGGTATCCATTAGGTGCCACTTGCTCGTTTGTCCCCATACTCCATAAAAAAGTATATGCTTAATTGGTTCATATACTTATTATTGATTCCATACTAGTTTAAAAAAATCGTTTAGTTATTGAATATCTACTTTACTACTAATATAATTTAGTAGAAAAGTTACATGAAAAATAATCTCTGGTAAGTATTAAAGTATCTATACAAAAAGTATAATATGACGATATTTATAATTCATTCGTAGTTTTAAATACTAAGGGTGCTTCAAGATACAATAGTACTCAGAACTTTTTATTTTTCTTCAACTTCAAATATAATGAAACAACGACACGTCTGAATATTTTAGTTCATTCTATAAACTCTGCATACTCTTCGAATAGAAAAGGTAATTGTCCTAGATCAAATTACAAAAGACTTACGTAACCAATTAAATTTATGAGAAAATTTATTTCATACAACTTTATAGGCCATTTACTAAGGAATAATGGATCTATATGAAATGAAGTCTTTGATAACGTAAAGGTATTTTACCAAAAATTACATTAACTTGTTGCATTTTCAGGCAGCCATTTTGGTCATAAACATCTGTCACCTTTAAGAGGTTATTTGTCATTATTAAGTATTATTGAGAAGAGTAAACTTTACACGAAGACTTCTAGTTAATTTTCATTACATTTAAGTCGTTCAATAAGAAGGCTTTGTCATATAATTTGAACTTATTTAAGCAACTACGTTGTCATCTGTTGTTAAAAGATCGTAATAGTTGTTTTATAACGTCAGATGTTAAAGCTATTAAAAATGATGCCAGTAAAATTCGAGAAAATTGCCCAATAACCTCTGATGAAATGTGAGAGAATAAAGTGAAATGTGACAATAATTTCAAAGTAACGGGCTGCTTGCTCACCTTGAGATATTGTCTCAGGGTAATAATTTATTTTCGACTTTTATTTAAATTTCAATAAAAGTTTATCCGTACAAAACAAGAGATTTCTTTTTTTTTATTCTTGATATTATTGAACACGAGATCGGCCAGCTTACAATTAATATAAATTAAGATATTTAGTACAAATCGTATAACATCTTATTTTATAAATATTTAACATAGCTCGTCAAGTATGACTTAATAAATTAGAACAATTTTGTGATGCCGATTTAATAATATGTTTTTTTTACTAAAACTAAAACTATTCCTATGGTGAAATAAAGGTACAAACAAATGAAAAGCTTGCGAATTTTATGCAGAATTTATGTTATATTGTGTGATATGGATTGTCGTTTAACGTTACGAAGATAACACTCCTGGATTGAGTTAAAATGTGTAAAAAATATAATATAACGGTTGACATATTTTAATGTAATACAGTCCTGCTCCAGTTTAGCGGAGTTCGCCTTTGGTACACCAACCGGGAATTAAGGGTAACTAGGATAAACGTTTTACGTTAATAACATTAAAGAATTATGTTCCAGTATGCAATAACTCCAAATTAACTGCTTGATTTTATTTCATCTCTCCATTACCGGTTCTTCGTGCGATAAAAAGTTATTATCTATATCAAAACACTCCTAACATCACACAAAATGATCAAGAATAAGTTGATAGTGGAGAGACAAAAGTTTTTAATTTGCCCTAGATCTATTGAATACATACTATAAAACTAGAGATAGAATTCGAGCTGTGCTTGGATAGTAATAATTTTGTTTAAATTTTAAGCATATATTTTAATTCCTTATATATAATTATAAACAAATTTATAAACAACCTTTTTACTACATAAACATCTATGATTGCGAAAGTTAGATGTTACCACTACATATATGCAGGAACGTACAAACTGCAAATGTTTTAAACGATAACATAATAGAGAACTTGATTAACCATACATATACCTTAACTTCGTCTCGATTTATTTCTAGAAATTTTAAAGGATCACCTATTCAAAGAAAACCGTTTTCTCTTAGCATAATTTCAATCCAAATCACAGTGTTTTGCCCGTACCAATATTTCTACGTTATGAACACGATTCTGATCACTGGGATGTGTTTACGTATAAATCATTTGCATTGAATCAAAGGCGCCGTCTGGGCGGGCGATGCTAAGCTTGTCGGATAACCGCCTGAAGGTCAATGCGTCACAGATCCATCGAGTTAAAAAGGTTTAATGAACGGCTGCCCTTACATCGATAGGAGAAACGTCGATACAATTTGAAAAGAAGAGACTTCTGAACTTTATACTCCTACCTCTTTAAAAACTTTTCTCAGACAAAAAATCTTGAACATACTTGTTGACTGCATAAATATTTTTCCTGTCAAAAGATGGAATCCACTATACGGCACTGTGCATCGTCGAGTCCCACCACTGGAGTCTAAATATTAAATTGACTCAACGGAATCCACGATGTTAATGTCCAATGATGTAATATTATCGCTAGCTAAATGGCTAGCACTTAATTAAACCAAACTCGAGCGATGGTATCGTTACTTAAAACTATTTGAGAAAAGATTTGATCATGAGTGATTATCACACCAATCAGATCAATCAACTTACTGGTAGGCAACGGTGAGTTGATATTTTTGTTGGTGATTTACAAGGTGTACTTTATATAGCTAGATGTAAAACAAATTCTGATTTCTCGTCCAACACAACTAATATTACAATATTACGGAATCACAATAACAAGCCAATTGTCATATTTAATATGAAAGCTTTCTGGTAGATATTAAATTTTGCAAAGAAACCTGTAAGTAATATTCCAACAATAAGTTAACAAATATTAAGATTCTAAAGGTCCACGTTTATAATTTGGCCATAAATTAATAACAATCAAAATAGGAAAAAAGGCCGAACACAAACGTATTTACCGTGACTTTTGCTATGACAATTTATATATTCAAATAAAATAATCTATTAAAATTCCTTCAATTAAATAAAAACTTTTGTGGGTTTGGTGGTTAGTTGATTTATTCTTCTTTCACACAGCAAAGGAACGTTTAATGAGATGACAAGGTGGTTTTAGCTCTTATGTATGTTTTAGTTTGCGTGACAGAGAGTGACACAAGCTAGTTTTTATCCCGGAAAATTTTTACAGAACGGGGAAAATTACGCGCGCAAAACTGCGGACTAAACCTGTATAATACTTTCATTCTACACCAATTATCTGTGAAAACGTGATAATTCCTTAGATGAGAATTCTAAAAGTGCAACAGAAGTTGTAACTACACTACGTCGTAGCTTTTGTTTTATTATTAATTAGGTTGCTTGTTCAAGCGACTCACCTGACGGTATATGATCACCGCCGGCCATGGATATTTGCAGCATTACAAGTTACAAACGCGTCGAAAGCCTTTGAGGGGAGAGGGGGGAATTTTAAAGAGGGAAGGAGGCGGCGAGGGAACGCAAGAGGAGGAGAGGAT
>DWHO01001480.1:0-15354 GCA_018247575.1 Eurytides lysithous rurik
ATAAGGGGAGGGAGGGGATGGGCCACCGGCCACCTCACTCACCGGCCGAAATGCGAAAGCAAAAACACTTCCACTTTACGTCAATTTTCTGTGAGATCGTGGTAATTATCCGGTTCGAGCCGAGCCAATCAGCAGCGGGAGCAGCTGCGTGGGTCTACCACCGTAAAAAAATTATATAGATAATCAACGCCCCGACACTGAACAAATACCACTTACCTATAGCACAAATATTTTGCCCTGAGTAGGAAAATTTTGCCCTCATCCTTTGGTTTTGCCAGTCAAAATCTAAAAATCGTTCGAATTATCCATTGAACGAGTCAATATTATGTAGCACAAAACGTACCAATCTGCGTAAATAAAATGAATACATTCGTCCTCTGTGCGTTTTATGAAAGAGCTTCAATTGTGAAATCATCAAACCGAAAACTTATTTCCTCGTACGTGGCATTATGACGCAAACCGCATGTAGCTAAAGCATTATGAATAAGTAAGCATAGGAGAAGTTTTAACAGAGAAAATTTTATGCATTTTAACATAATGCATATGTTAAGCCAACGTTGCTCAAATTTTCACCTGTGTTTATTCATACACTTGTGCACCATATCTCTCATACTCTGAAAACCACGACCGAAATGCAGGCAGGAGGAGGTAGTTTATACCGCTATAATACACTTGCAATAGCATTAATATACAAGTGGTATTAGTTGGTTCTGCTTCCATGCAGCAAAAAGCGTGTGTATCAAAAAATGGCATAGGCTACTTTTTCCTAAAAAAAATTAAATTGGAAAAAACCACCTGAAATCCACGCAAACGATGTCACAGGCGAAGCCTATAGGCAAGTATGTGTGACCGCATTAAACCGACACCGGTGATTGGTCACCAGGTGAAAAACCAACACCGCAAAAGCTACATTGGGCTCGCAGCCCAATAATCGATATCCAACTCTTGCAACGGATCAAAACGTTACAAAATTGCTTAATAAGTATTATAACACGAATAATTTAACAAGGGAAACGAAACGTAATACGGCTTTAGAAAATCATGTTATTATTTGTTGTATAAAATTAAAATTAGTGATAACTGGACGTTGCGATAGCGTAAAGGTCAGTAGCACAACCTCATGAAGACCGGTTGGAACTTATTGAGATTCGTAAAAGTGAAACTAATCGGACCTGTCTCGAATTTTATGAATGTTTGTATAAATATTTTCAACGGAACCGTATTCATTAAGTGCTGTACGAGAACTGGGTTGGGACTGTGAAACCATATCAAACTATTTAGTATAGGTCGTTGACATTCAAAGTCGGTCGGGATTAGCAGATGTATTTACTTTGTTTCATTGTAGATTTTAATTAATTTAAACAGGGTTGTTGGAACCGGGCCCAGCTGAACAACAATGATCATCTAATAGAGTAATGGTGTTCCTCGGCACTTTATATTTAATATGCATTATTTATTGAAAAACAATAAATGTTAAATATCATGTTTTATATCAAAAGTATATATATATTTAACACACGTTTTTTTTTTATTTCGGTTAGTTAAATATTATTTCTTTAATTTGCTGCTAGGAAAATAAACTTAATATTCTGGTCGAAATTTTCGGCTTAGCGAGGTTTATTTTTCAAGTCTGGGAAGTCGACCGAATCAATAAAAACTATACATATATAAATATACAAATTTTAATCATTTAATCTTTGAGATAATCGGTTTTAAATTATGAGCTTCCTTAATGATCCTGTCAAATGTATATTTAGATTTATATGAAAATTATAGAATGAATGCTATAGTGTTGGAAAGTCGACAGTTTAAATTTAAATAAAAACGATATCACTGTTTGTATATTATTCCTCAGGACAATCTATAATATAAATGTGGTTCTGATGAGATTGACGAGTTGCACACGGACTGATGTGGAAATTTATTAAACCGTTTATGCTACGAATAATATCGGAGAAAGAAGACAACCACATACGCTGAAAAGACATTATCTCGTTTTAAGACGGTCGGTTAAGTAAATTAGATTAACTTTATTCAAGAGAAGAAAAAGATATAAAAAAAAAACTCACCGATACAGCGTCCCGGAATGTAATTTCTTCACGCCGTCCATTGCTGTTTTTGTGCTCTTATCATGTCTAAACTCGGCCCGATTCGATTGCCTAATTGCTCGTTAATGTATCGAGATAAAATGTCATCCTCACGCGAGCGATATGACCGCAATTAACCTGAAACAAAACAAATATCATTAATGATCCTTAGTAATATTGTAAATTAGAATGTCCGTTTGTTGATAACGTAACAACACAACGGATCTCCATGGTATTTTACATAGATATACTATTCGAGACAGAAAGTGGCATAAGCTATTTTTATCCAACATAATTATATATATTTACTTATATAAAAAAAAATTATGCAAAACTCCGACAATAACGTGAAATTATAAATGCTGTATATGTTCAGTGGTTTGTCATTCTTCCACAATAATGGAAACAGGAATCAATGTATTACACTTTTACTGTCAACTAACCTACTCACACAGCAGGCGTTGTTTTCGACTATTAATAATCTAAGTTCCATTCTATCTAGAGACAATTGAATTTAAATATACTCCAGTTTTGAAAATAAAAAAGTTACGCGTCGATATGTTTCTTTGCAATTTATTCAAGTGTTCAAGCTTTTAGGGTGACAAACACACAGATGCTAAATGAGCTTTCACAGTTTCACTATAGTGTATAAGATGGACTTCGTATTTAGGGCAAAAATTACGACAGCTAAATATTATTCGGGGGAAAATATAAAAAAAATGAAATTCATGCAAGCGAAGCAGCGGGCAAAAGATATCGACTTTGTATGATTGAAATTGGAAATACAAACGTGGGCCAATTGCGAGTAATTAAGTATCGGCTTTGGAAATCCATTTCAATATCCTACACCGGGTTTTGGGTTCGCGCGTGCGAATGACGGACAGGGTGATTTATCACCCGAAATTAGGCCCAATGTCCTGAGTAGTAAAGAGTGTTATTAAACAATGGAACGCTTGTAAATCTGTTTAAATCCTTGTAAAGGTTATAGGTTTAATTGAGCAAATCCTGCCGTCCATACGAATGTTATCAAAGTGTGGTCGTTGGCCCGCTAAATTTATTTCTTCACTTACTGTCAAATTGCGTTGACTTATCATTTCCAAAAACATGTTTAAATCTGTTTTGTGACTGTATACAGAGAGGCGTTCGCACGGTGCACAATATTTGACAAATGGCATGCCAAATATATTTCAAATCAAATCAAAATATGTTTATTCAAATATGCTTTAAAAGCACTTTTGAATCACTTTTGCATTTTGTCCGTCACAACGTTCGAAACTCAACAGTTGCTCTTTTTTTGAAATACCGTTACAAAATGTTAAGATTAAATACAATGTTATAGCTGTCCTACATACGATCCAATCAAATAAGTTCCATGCACTTTGATCTACATGATCTCCTGAACAGTGCAATAAAAGATCTTTAATTTTAGTTGTTTCGTGTGTTTTATGCGATTCGTTACGTAACTCTAGTGTTAAATGTTTTTAGTGTGAACCAAACGGATTCACAAGATAACCAATCCTATGATTATTGGAATAGACTCATAGCGCTCATAATCCATAAATATTTGAATGATTATTACATTACGTTACAGAATTACACAAATCCTCGCAAGCGAGACCGCGGACAATGCCTAGTCCAATTCCAGATCTAATATTAACATATCAAACTTGGGTTTGCATTTTTCTGTATGTACTTTTGATACGTTGCGAGGGGACAATGGCTCGGTGTTATTTTCGATGATCCAGAAAAATTAAATCAGCCATTATAGTAATTTCATTTTCGAACAGCAGATAATAGACAAGTGCCTTTTGTCTCAGAAAAATTTAGCAAAATTGAATATAGACACAAAATGAAAATTCATAAAGTCCGCGGGCAACACGTTGTGAAATATGCAAACAAATTTATTTTATTGTTTTTAAACAATAGGCAATTTGGGCAAGGGAGGGAAGAGCCTTCATTAATTTTAATAGCCTACTTTACGATATTGTGGTGAAATTGTTAATCCGCATGACACTGAAATAATTTATCTTAAATGATAATACACATTTCAATGTATTGTGGGCAGGGGTGTCAGTTAACCAGCAGGCGTACCAATCATTTATCTCTTGATGTTAATAACTGGTTTCCGGTAGAATTAATAGTAAGGCAATTCTTTAGGGCACTGCGAAAGAGTCCTACTACTGCAAAACCCTTAAATCTTTTCCATGAAAGAAGTGGAGGCGTTTTTAATAGGGCTGACCAGAGAGTTTTTAATCTACTACGTCAAGTCGCATCACTTCCATTCTACTGTGACTGCTTCTATTTGGTCGAAAAAGAAACGAGGATTGGATTTCAACCAATGCGTACCGTACCCTCCATCTAGTGGGTCACACTTCGCCGATAAGCACAATTATTGTTACTTATTGTTGAGATGTATTCTTTCGTTTTTCCTTCTTAACCGAAGCAACATCATAAGTTGACACGCCTGACCAAATAATGTATCATCATGTGTTCCTTGTTCATGTACGTGTGTCAGATTCTTTATGCCTGCACTCAACCCGTAAACCGAATTAGACGTATACATTATCATATCAACAGCAGTTTAATATATTTTTAAGCAAGTATAGGTATGATTTTTCAACAAGACAGCGACCTAGACTGCTTTCAACCTGACAGATAAGATGAACTCGACACTTTGATGGGGAGAATCCAAGGAGCACAAAATAGGAGTAGGGTACCTTAGTGTGACCAATTAAACAATGCAGTGTTATAAAAAAAAAACATCAAGCTGTCAATATTTGCCTCATTAAAACGAACAAAGGCTATCAAACGTCCACTTCACATCGCTTCTAACACTCTCTTTCAATTGCTAAACAAATAGTCAAAGGGTTAAGCGCAAAGGGTGAAATAAATATAACGTTTTGTTCCTCAAAATTACAACAATCCTTTGTTGTATATTTCGAAACGCATACGAGGCCAAAATCTAAGCGTGTGATCCCATATTAGTAATAAGAATAACTTCATTGCTGTAATGAAACTATCACGGATTTTCGGGGGTCAAAATTATTGAAAAAAATATATGGGGTAGTTTACCATTGTTCCAATAGGCCTAGCACGCTGGCAATAAAGTGAGCCTCTATTATTTGAGGACTACAAAAATTAAAATGTAGAGTCGCTCGCGTTAGGACAGTGACTCGTGTACCCGCGCTCCATTATACGAATACGCCAGTGGCTATTGAAAAGCCACGGAACAGTTGCTTGCAGGTGGAAAAGAATAGCATCATTTGTGTCGCACGAATATTGAACCAGAGAGTGCCGTATAGAAATGGTACATGGTGCCCGCGGCTGCATTTTCGCGGATTTTAAGTCGATTTCCATTGGTTTTTACTATCATCATCAGTCGCTCCCCGTTAACTTGTTTAGCGCGGTGAGGCTGCTGGCTCAGCCTTCGTGGGCCGTAGGTTCGATCATACGAAACAGTGCGATACAGATAAACACATTCGTATTGATAATATTTGTAAGGATTACAAGGATTCCTTTCCTTATTTTAATTCGACCAACATTGTCGACAGGCTTGCAGAAGCTCTAAATAGTTTAAAAAAAAAACTATCGACAAGATATTTTTTTAAACGCAAGACGAGACGTGAATTAGATAGGAGCGCACTAACTTCGACGATTACGTAACAAGTATATAAACGTAATTGAAACATTGATTCTACTTCGATGAAATAAAATGTATTTGATATTTTATGTGATTAGTAGTAACTATATAAAATTTCATATACATTTAATTTTCCAATACATATAAACAGTAATAGTTTAAAGAATTGCTAGAAGATGCCGTAGAAGCTTCGCCAAAATACAAGTGTACTTAGCGAAAAGGTTCAAATAAATAAATTTATACGCTTTATTAATAGATTTCTGTAGGTGGTATATCTTTTTATAATATATTATTTAATTATATATAATCATTATAAAAGCCTTTGAAGATTAGATTAATTATCTAAAAAATACCGTGCGATATTCGCAAACAAAGAAATGTCCCTCTTGGACATACTCAATGCGCAAATGTAATAAAATTTGCTCTGGAGACATTTCGGACAGACGACTACAAAATTAACTTGCGCCGACCTTATCCATTCTGTTAGAGTAGCTTTCAAGCTTAGGTGAAACACAAAGGGATAGTGTTAATATAACATATAAAGGTATAGTATAAGTTAGACGTTGAGCGATTTAGCTATTTCGCTTCGAAATTTTTACAAATTTTTAAGAGATATCCGACGAGACGAGTACGAGTTATTAATATAAAGCTGTAATCATATATATATGATTTTTAATTATATAGAAAATATAATGTAACAACAAACATATAACACTGAGATGCTAATATAAATTAGAGTAATGGTTTCTTGCAACCCGTCTAAAGTGAAATATAATTACCACGCATACAACATTATTGTTTTGGAACACAATGGTATTAACGGTGAGTAAATATTAATCAACTTCAAAATATTGTATAAAATTACATCGCTCAACGTTGCTCTTTTTATTGAGTAAGCAGGCAAACGAGCAAGTGTTTCACCTGATGGAAAGCAACAACCGCAAATGCATTGCCGATCTTTAAGGGGGAATTTTTGTAAGGGAAAGATAGGATGGGGGGGAGGACAGGATAAGGAAGGAAGACGCAAGGGAGTGAGCCACCGGCCACCTCACTCACCGGACGAAATGCCGAAACACAAACACTTCACGCCAATTTTCTGTGAGGTCGTGGTACGTGGTGGTCGTGGTAGGTACTTATCCGATTCCAGCCAACCCATTCGACAGCAGCGGAGGCGGCTGCCACGTAGTTCTATCAACTATGATTGTAATTTTATACAATACTGTGCGCCCATTTTAGTCAAACTTTTTGGAACTAACATATATAAGTGGTGCAGCTTTTTGGCAGAGTTCGCCTAGAGGAGTACCGCCATTATTACACCATTACCAGTTATTCTAAAGGAAAGCAAAAAAAACTACAAAGCAAGCTACAAACTACAGCGCAGTGCCAAACAACGATTTTTTCAATTAAGCCGCAAGTGTACTGTAATATACACTGTTGTACATTATATTTCACCACTGTTACGTTTTCATTTAATTCATAACAATTAAAGTTAACTGACGAGAAATGTATGATAGACCAACTATTTAGATCAATTAAGCGATGCTTTTTTTGAATGATTCATTCCACCTATAATCGACCAGACAAACGGTAGTCGATCGGATCGTGTAAAAAATATATAAAAAAAATATACAACCACCACCACGATTCCTTTCATACGATAAAAGCAAATTTACGAAGCAATAAAAACGATTTACGTAATAAAAATTATATATTGCATGGAGAATAGGGTTTTCTCTATTTTTGTGACAAATGCTTCGTCCGCTGTGTCGTGCACGTTATTTTAATTAAATCTAATCTTTTAAATAGTGGAACCGGGATGCATCCTGCATGGAATTTGCCGCAGCGTCGCCCTACCCTATAAATAATATGCGTCGCTTCCATATTTCTCAGTTAATTGCTTTGGCAATTAGCCTCGATTGTACGCCGGCGAGAATGTTACAACTACTCCTCTGGGGGACAAGAAATTGCACGTTCAATTATTCCGTTAATTTCAAAGCGTCCGTAATTCGAAGCGAGAGGTCACGGCGAGAGATTTTAGATGATATTTTTCAGTTCAAAGTTACAATGGCTTAAAACGGTGAAAACAAGTTACGCCACGAGCTAGCCACGTGACTGAACATTATTACCCTTTAAACCGGAAGTCAGTACAGTTACAGCTAAACAGAACAACTGTCAATATTGGTTTGGGGTTCTTACTAAGTCTACCAGTGGAAGTAAAAGTTGGATAACCATTGTAGACATTTCTAACCTCAGATATATAATTAAAGATATATGACATATTGATATTTCTGAAGATCTTCTTGGGTTTCTTCTCGGTATCAATATAAAACTGTTCTTTACAACGCCTGCAATGTTTTTTCCTAGTATAACAATATCGTCGTCGTAGAACGACACAGCAACTCCAGCTGCTGCTAATGACTTACCCCGGGTACGGGGTGAGTACAACGATCTTACAGAAAAAAGGCATGAAGTGCAAGTGTTTCTGCTTTCGCGTTTCGTCCGGTGAATGAGGTGGCCGATGGCCCACCCCGTTGCTTTCACTCCCATTAAAATAATTCCCATCTTGAAGGCAGGCAACGCATGCGATGCCGCGCATTCGCAAATCTATTCATGCAACATCAATAGATTTGCGAATGTCCATTGGCATCGCTTACCATTAGATAATCCGCTTGCTTGTTTGCTTCCTAATACTATAAAATATAAAAAAAAATCGAAACTATACTCGTACTGATGGATTTCGATCAAAACTGTTTCATTTTCCAGTTTATTTACTCCACGTATAATATGTTTACTAATAATAATTTTCTTAGTCATAATAATAGTATTAGTTTTGACATATGTTTTTCTTTAAGTTATTTCGTTCAGCGCAACAGAGGAGAACGCGAATTGGTATGATTTTCGGTAGTTTTTGTTTGTGGCACTAAGACTTACACAGGCCAGTTTTTATTCAAGAATATATAAAAAAAAAACCCGAAACTAAAAACCACGTCAACGAAGTTACGGGCAAAATGTGGCTACACAAAAAAGAGGTACAACAAAAGCGCAAATAGTCGCATGATCACATCACTGAATGCCCACATGTGACCTTTCAACTAAACTTTCTACGTCCCATAAATTCATGGCGCGCGCAATTCATCTCGAATGCCATCACGATTCTTTTAACATTTTTTTTTCTTCAATAGTCGGTTCGTTATGGTCCTTGTTTTATTTTATGTTGATTACGTGAGTCTAACAGAGCCGTTTATGATTTATGTAATTTCATACGTCATGCTGAGAAAAAAGACAAGCTGATATCGAGAAACAAGCTGAGATTAATTTAAAAATCATCCTGACAGCACTTTCACAGCAACATAAATACATCCACATACGTTATCTAATTCAATAGTTTAATTATTGAACGAAGCAATTGCACGAGAGAGCACTCGGATTACTTTTCCGAAATGCACTCTCAGTCAAGTAGCCCTAATGGGTAAACCGGGCAACATTAAATTATTGTAAGTCGAGCCTAGTCTAGTTTTATAGTAAATGGACAGTTAATAAAGAAATATGTGTTTAATTCATGATTTATACGAATCGCATTTGCCGCTGCCTGTTTATATTTCATTCACGATAGAATAAACAATAAAAAATACAAACAACTGTCAACATTGAAACCAATATTCAAAATTCACTTTATCACACTATAAATTATACTATAAGCAGGGAATGACAAAATATAAAACCAAATAAAACACAAATATTCTTGCAAGCGACTACTTTGAAGCCCATGACCTTCCAAGATGATTTGCAACTATCCCTTAAGCACGTATAATAGTCTATCTGTATATCGTCGGCTTAAGAGCGGAGTGCTTCTTCCGGATCCGATTTCTATGCTAAGAATGATAATTGCGGGTATTAAACCCATTATTGTGTTCAGAATCAAAATTTTTGCATATATATGTGCCCGACGGAGCAGGCCGCTTTTATAAGTAAAGACTCCAAGTTCTTGTATGGACTTATTCAATTAATCAACAGAAACGTTCCGACAAAATAAGAATCAGAAAAGCGTGTACAATGGTAAACAACATTACACTTTTCTTGAGTTTGTGCAGAAAGGGTAACAAAAAACTTTACCGGTTTAAACTGTTATTCTGTAAGCTTCTGTTATTTCATATACCAGGGAAATTAAAAAATAATTAAATTCGTATATCAAGTATTTCAATACATAGGTAAGAAAGTTAACATTGCACACAAAATCAAAGTTACATAATTTAACTTTTTAAATGTCTCCAATGTTAATTCACATCTGATATAGATATGAATAAAGAAGCTTTTATTGATTTTTTTTATTTAAATAAAACTGTATACTAAAGTGTTCCATTATGATATAATAAACTGTTAAAAATATAATTAAGATGTTAATGGTGATTCTGTTGCATTTCATGCAATTGGTACAAACATAATCATGTGAAAATTGGATATGTAAAATCATGTAACAATGTAATAATGATGTTAATAAAGCATAAAATTTTAAATTACTAATTAAGTTTTTTATGTAATGTTAAAGTTAGCTATAATTTATATCTTTTCTAATAATGAGTTTATTGTAACATTTTCCTCCGACAATATTATGGTTTATGATGAAATTAAATAACTAAGTGTCATTAAATAATTAAAATATCTAATTTAAAAACTTACATGTTTACCTATAGATATTTTTATTTTGAAAATAATATTAAGTTATCAAAATAATTTGTCTTGAATGTGAATAGTAACAACCAAAACTTACAAAAGTTCAAAAGAA
Source organism: Eurytides lysithous rurik (assembly GCA_018247575.1). Lineage (NCBI taxonomy): Eukaryota > Metazoa > Arthropoda > Insecta > Lepidoptera > Papilionidae > Eurytides > Eurytides lysithous. The sequence continues at coordinate 10,511 of DWHO01001480.1, forward strand.
TGTATGTATGCTTTGTTACCCACAACTCAGTAATGTATATTGAAGGGCTTAGCTAAATGAGGAACATAAGGAAATTTTAGATCCATTGTTAATGCCTAAAAATTTTTTTTCAATTTAGTTGTTGTATACTATACATTAAGTACGCTTTCGTAAGCAAGAACGTAAACATGTTAAATTCAGCCCGCATGACCTAAATTAAATTTTGAAATTGCCATAATAATAACACTGTTGTATAATTGAATTTTATACTCTCTTAAATATATCATAATTTTAAATTTATTATTAGTTTTCTAAACTTGGCAATGTGATATTGAATAAAAACTTTATAACAGTTATAGTCCATCAAGAAATACCAGTTTGATTCTTCCTTAGCTTATGAAATTGACATAAAAATAATTCATTGAAAGGTCACAAGTTTGAAAGGAAAAGACAGTATAAAAATAAAATCATACATAAAGTTAATTTTACCTTTACTTATATAAATAACATTCTTATGTAACTTAATCCAACTCTATATGTACAAATGACACTAAAATATACCCTGCACTTTAACTATGTTACCAATGCACAGATTTCCAGAGTAACAAATGATTTATGATAAACTATTTCAAAATAATTACAGCAAATTATAAAAAAGAATTATTTGATTCTTATTTTAGTAAAAATCATAACCTTGATTGATTATATTACATGTATATTGTAAACCTTTTTGTTTACTTATAATTTGATGTGAAAAGATTAATATATATGTGGATGAAATGACAAAAAAAAATTAAATAATAAATTTTTAATTTTGTCTTAATTTAGCTCTATGAGTATTACAAAAGTAAAGAGAAACATTACGTTAATTTTATTTTTTTTACAAGGATTATTAAAATTTTAAAACAATCAAGATATTTTGAGATTTCTTAAGATAATGCCACATCTAAATACTTAGTGTCTTTGAGTATGTGTATCTAAATTATTACGCATCTTTCTACTTTTTGCGTACAGTAAATGGCTTACAACTATTGGAGTATAGTAAGGGTGTAGTCAAAGATAAAACAGCTTGTTACCAAATTATCTCACAGAACTTTGTCTTCAGAGAGGCTTCACTATAAAATCACTTTTAATACATATCCAACACGTAAATATCACCGAACAAGCACGAACCGAAAATGGCTACAAACATCTAAATTATAAAGACTGCTACAGCTCATACTGCTTTGCACTAAATGGAACATGAAATAGATTTTTACGGCATCAAGTACTTTTATGAATGCACTTTCCAACAGCTTTTACTATCACACGGCCCCTACTATAAGCAAGTAGTACAAACGGCATGAAAAATACTTGGTTACTGACGTACGTACTTTACGCACTGGGAGCGGTCGGCATGTAATCAGCAGCACTGCATAAACTACTGTTGGACATCAAGTACACGCTTTAAGCACCAAATAGTATCACTAAATAAAATCCATTTAAAACAACTTTGTCACTAATCACTTAGAGAATTGTAATACTCGACAACGAAGCGATCTCTACCGACCCTCCTCCCTTCAGCATAAAATAATCATAGACAACCAAAGTTTTTCCACGAACGGGCATAACTTTTTGTTGTCATCTACTATTTTCAACTAAAGTGATTAGTACAAATTCCGTATTTATTAATATATAAGTCACAAGTGGAAGTTAATTTTTTTACTACCTTAAAAACATTATGTTTCGAAAAGATTAAGTATTTAATTATTAAAAGAATCTGTGAAGTTAACAATAGATGAATGGTAATACAATAAAAATAAGTTATTATCAATATTATCCTAATATTGAAAAATATGATAATAAATTAAATATTTCAAATGTTAAAAGTACCACTTTTACTATATAGTTATTTTTAAAAGGCCATATTGAATAAATTAAAATTGTTCATAGACAATTTGATACTTTTAGCATAAGTAGAACATGAAACAAACAGAGCTCTCAGAGTTCTTATTCTTTTCAATAAGATAAGTAATTTGATCGGATACACGATCAGTGACTAATTTTAATACTTAACATTAAACAAAGAAGTAAATAATTTATTATAGATATTTCACGTAATTTTCCTTGTTATTCTGCAACAAAGAGACATAATAATCAAATGAATTAATATGAAATACAAGTCAACAACAAACAAACACTTTTAGTTATTTTTATTAAATAACACAAATTTAATGATTATAACACGATTTAAATTAACACTACATATACATAAACCCAACTATTTTATTTACAAAGGATTGATGAGAGAAGGAGGAGGAGGAAGGTAAAAACAATATATGTAATAACTTTAAAATTATAAAAAATGAGAGATAACGAGTCAGATAAAAATACTTTATATATATATATATGGACTATACAATTAATTTTTTTTCGGAAATTTTATATAGTTGTTACTTTCAAATCTTGTTATTCGTAAATCGAAATATTATTTGTTTATTTCGTATTTCTGTTTATTTATTTGTTTACCTATCACAATACAATCTTTTTCCTAATATAACGGATATTATTAATGGTTAACGTTAATGTTTCTAGTGCGCGTAACCGAACGGATATCTTACAGTTCTCACACTTTTGTTGTTTTTGTGTAGAAAAGGAAATTTGTGAGAAGTATCCATCCCATGTGTATTGGTGTACATATATTATGTATGTTGTGTTGTGTGTGCGTGGTGATTTGTGTTATATGCTGATAGAAAGAATTTAATTATATGAGTGTATTTCGACGATGAAACTTACATAAATGTGAAAAAACGTTGTGTTTTGTGTTATCAAGTGCTAGTGAATCCGTCAGGAGGCGGTAATCATGTACGTTTGCTTGCTATTTGTGGATTCTGGATCTCGTCTCGTCGATGTACCATAAACAAAAATGTCAGCGATCCCGATTTTTTGTTTCTTGTCGCATACCCATCGTTATACCTTAATTAGATCACACGAATGATATAAATTATTGTTAGACGCTTTCTCTGACGATGTCGTCTCGTCCAAACGGCGTGCCTTTGGCAATAAATCGGCCATAATAAGCGTGCGTTTGGTGTGCTTCGCGCCCGTCTACACCCGACCTATCTCATTGTTTATGTATGGAGAGTAAACCTGGAATTTTTATGGCGTTTGCGGTGTATTCTCGTATTAATTAAATATCTGGATACGATCAGGGCCTGCCAGCGGCCGGCCGCAGCGCAGGTCCGCGGGGCGCCGCTAGCGTCTTCCGTCCAAGGTTCTTTGAGATCTCTATTTATAATAATTTCTCGATCGTTTGCTGCAGCATAATGACATTCTTGTAATGAAGTGCCGCGCCGTGGATTTGTGGGACATGTGCCAATTATTTCGCCTGTGACGATATCCTCGCCGCTGGTTGTGTTGTATGTATACAACGACCTTACACTTCTGTTTACATGATTCTATCAATGGTAACCTTTCATTATTCTTTTATAATTATTTTTTTCGTTTGAAACTTTAAAAAAATAAAAAATTCTATACTAAAACGATACATATTGCGTATTGAAAATACTATGATTTATCAAACTATCAGCATAGACATTGAATAGTACATAGGTAGGTATAATCATATGAATATTTAGTTTACATTAGTGTGCCTTGGATTAAAGTTAGGTGTTTGGTCTGTACTCTTAAATAAATATATTGATAAATAAGTTAATTTACAACTTATTAAACAATATTATGGAAATTTTGAAATTTCAAAATTGTTGTTGTTTTTGCATATACATAATATAAACCAGTAACAAAATTTACTTTGTTTATTTGCTTATTTTTTGTACATTTATGTTAACAGATATTTTCTAGAGACTTGTTTAAGAACACTTTTTCTATTACTTAATACTTACTCCATTAATGGGTTATAAGGGAAATTATAAGTTTTATTCAAATATATTTTTTACATCTGATATACATAATAATTATTATAATTCGCATATATTAAAAACAGTAATAAAACTTGCTAAATATGTAAATAAATTGCTTGACTTACAGTTTATCTCATATTTTAGTTTCAATCATATTATTAGAAAAAAAATATTTATTAATTTTCTGTTTACACTATTGAGATGCATTAAAATAGGAACTATAAAGGGTATTTCTTCCTAGTCAACCTGGGAATTTATGGTAGGTTCAGCATTTTTTAGTCTATATGAGTTATTTTTAGACTTATTTAAAGTAATGCATATACTGTATTCCTTGGTTATCTATTTTTTTATCCATAATTCTTACTTTAAGTATTTATATATATGATAATGAATTTTTATCAAACAATATTATAATATTATATAAAGCATTACAATTGTTTAACACATTATATTGTTTTGCGAGACAAACAGATATTACTGCTTCAAATAGGTACAATGAAAATAATGAATCGAAGAAAAATTAGTTAACTAATTTTTCTTTGGAATTATCTTAGATGTGAATGTATAAAATCTAATGATAACTTATCCCCTTCATAAATTTAATTTATTCACCATGCAATTAAAACATTGAGACATTCAATCATTTTACCTTACATTTCCTGTAGTGACACCTGTTTTTTTTTTAATTTGAAGAGTGAAGTATTTGTTGTTCTTATGGTATTGTATTTTAAACTTTTAAGTATAAACTACCCTAAATCAATTTTTAACTTATAACAAGCTTTTGGTTTATTGCACCATCTTCATCAAACTATCAAACTATCAGTGTGGTGAGTATATGCAAAAAACTTAAGTGACTGTTATTTGTGTTTTTTTTTATGAAAAGAAAAACAGTAGTCAACTGTAGATAAAGGAATTTTTAAATCCTTTATGTAGCTTTTTTTTAATATTAATTTTTTTAATGAAGAT
>DWHO01001481.1:0-15352 GCA_018247575.1 Eurytides lysithous rurik
GTTTACATGAGGATTGACATCTCTTACTTTTTATAAAAGCGTTTCCGCTTTATGTTTTTGTATTTGAATATTTTACTATATTATTATAAATTTAAAAATTAAAAAATATTTTTTAAACACTAAGCAAATCAAAAAAGTATCAAATATAACAAAAAAGCAATATATCAACATTCTAAATTAATATCAAAGAGCCAATTTATTTTTTATTTATGAGTCTTAAAGACTTATAACTTCTGTTCCTCTATTACTAAACCAAATTTTCGATTAGAACTATATATAATATAATCAAATCAAATCTTTGCGAAGAATATTCAATTGAAGAGCATTTAGAGACACGGCCAAAAAGGTTTACATAATTTCAGCTAGGCAATCCTTATAAACCAATTTCATCGCGCTACAGCCAGACTCATTCAATATGTATACATTGAACCATGGGGTTGTTAAAAGTGTCCTGTATAATGGAGAATCCGAAGGGGCTTTAATTAAAAGTCAACGCGATGGTCCTTGTCCAGGACAATAAAAGGTATCCCCTCCGAACGCTAGTTTTATTTTTAATTTCAATTTTGTGTGTAATATCATCACGTTTTCATTCGCAATAAGTAAGTATGATTCGAATTTAACATATAAATAAAGTTATGAAAACATATTCGACAACATAAAATGTTGTAGATGTGTGTAATGCTTTTTTTTAAATCTCAAAAAAACTCCTTTGAGCGCATTATTATCTAAAACTACTTGGAAAGGCGAATTTCCCATTATAATTGTTAAAAACTGTTCACTCACGCAATTGAATACTTAGATTGCTAGTATCATTAATGAAAATATACAAATAAATCATTGCTTTTTTTTTTACTTTAATTTCGCAATTGTTTTTGCCACCAAATTTTCTCAGCTGCCAAATATAATCTGCTCATATTTCACCGAGGCTAAAGCTCCCGATGAAACAGGGCATTTCCCCGACATATCGGTTTGATTTATGGACTGTTTAAGTACCCTTTAAAACTACTACAAGGAAAGAAAGTCAATTTTCCATTTTAGATCAGCCTTTATGTTTTTGCTCATTTCTCGAAGAGTGATAAGTGGTTTACGTGATAGTTACTTCATAGCTGAATTATATTTATAGAAGTATGAGCGTCATAAAGACAAGTGGTATAGTATACCCTTTTTTATTGTATATTTGTGTGTGGTGGCATTGCATTAAAAAAAAAGAACATAAATTAATTAATACATAATGTATTAATGAAATTAAGACATTTTTATCAGACAACTTTCTGTACACACCGCAAACAGATCTTCTGAATAGTTTACATGTGATGAAAATACGTGAGCGAAAAATTTCATTTTAGCCGATCTGCCTGACACACACGAATTTGCGGCAGCAATACCGAATACATTACTTGCGGAACGCAATTTGTCCTGAACCTACAATTTATGTCTACCACCCACTTTACGCAAAGGAAGTGACGAAAAAATGGAACGAAAGTTTGCGTGTCACTTAATGAATATTCATGAACAACTGATTTATTATGAGAGACATTTAATATTGCGACGACATCGCATAATGAGCAAGAAAATATTTCCCCTTACATCATTCTTTAAAGCTACAACATCTTTCGCGCTTTAAATTTAATAGCGAATTCATTGTTATTTTGAATACCCACTTTTTTATCATCATCATGACGTTTTATTTGATTTTTTTAATTATGTAATGGATTGGTTGAAAATGGAAATAATTTACGTCTCAAATTGCAATAGTCAATTTTGTTTCTAGATTTCACACATGAGTAGCCACATCACTGCAAATTTGAAATGCGTGCCGCATACGGATCTTAAGATTGAATCCTAATTGAATTTTGATGATTTCATCCACGCGCGATGTCATTGTAGTTCATAACAACGTTCAAAACTAGAGGCGATCAGAAGTAATCAAACTCCCATTTTCGTGACTTCATGCATGAACTATAACGTACGCACCCCTAAGATAAACAGTGAAAACAGCCATAAATAACTAGCAACGATTAACAAACCGATGGCTGGTGCGGAGGACCGTAATATATTCACTGGCTGATCCCAATTTGTCTGACCTAACGCAATACTGGGGGATGGGATAGTGCGTTCTGTTTGCATATCTATCTATGGAAAACGGTGGAAACCTTTTAAATCAGTAGCAGTTTAGATTAAACCGGACCTGATGGATGGCGTTGAAATTAATACTGTTTATTGGCATGTACGAATATGTAATTCATTCAATATACGATATAGCAGTAGATAAATATTTGAATTACATTATGTTGGCAATGACATCATAAATATGGTAAGTATATCTTTAACTTTTTATGTACACCACAAATAACCGATCACATATTTTTACTAAAACGTATTTTGAGTCGTCGAATATTCGGTTTTCTTTATTGTATCATTAAAATCCAAAAATGTAAAGGAAAAAACTTACGATGTTGATTAACGCACTAAATTGTAACAAATGTATTGTCAGAAATACTTCAACTCTTATAACTATTTTTTTTTATTATTAGACAATATTATTATTAAGTATTACACGGAAAATCAGCGAGACCGAGAGGATCTTCTTAAAATAGGAGAGGATATAAAATATTTAGTTATTTTTTTATTAACAAAAAATGGTTTTCTACACTAGAAAATAATGTATGAGCACATTACCGATCAAGGAATACCGACCACATACCACATTACCGACCAAGGAATTTTACACGGACACGAGATTTGTCTTTTTTTTATTTATGTCTATTGCGGGATAGTATTTCGAACATAGTACTATAGAGCCACCTGATACGTGCATTCAGTCAGTTATTAGTTAAGATGGCTAATACTTACGCTCGAAGCAAAAGGTCATTCCTTTCTTTACTAGTTCCCATGTTTAAATAATTAATTTACTTAGGAGGACTTTATTACCGCAAGATTCTATACAAAACAATCCTTCCGCTTTACAAGCTGTCTTCGTCTAAGCTGAATTCTTCAATTTTAGGTTTAATGACTATATAAATTTTGAATAAAATATTCATTGAATTACGATGTTGTAAAAAACACAGTGTTTCTAACCGGTTATCGAAATTGTTCACTATTATTACAAATGTCCGCGTCAAAATTTACGTGTTGTTTACTGTCCTTTTTATTTTTATCGCTTTCTTTCCTATTTTTCCTATCCTTTATAATATCAGCCTTAATTTAAAAGTAATAGGTTAGAGGAGCTTCACGGTACCATTTGCAAACGCAATAATCTTACCTTACACTCTATCGTATCACGGCCTGCAAAAGGTTGGTGTACAGAAGAAAATTTTCTGTATAAGTTAGTGATAATATCAGCCGACTTACCTCTCTCCTGATGCTGTCAAGTTGATCAGTTTCACCATTTGCTTCCCACGGCAAAACCTGTAGGTAATTGTCAATATGAGTACTGGCGAGCTATCATGTCTTATTGAAAAATCCTCTTAAGCCGTCCATTGAACTAACATAATGAGTCAATAAAAGTCATTTTGGATTCACATAACATACAAATGGTAGAACAAGTCGATCGAGTGTGGTGCAGGCACAAGTGTGTTAGTTTCAGTGAAGTTTCGGCTCGTTTAATTGTTTCCCCATTTGGAACGTTCCCCGCGTACTGCTTCTACCCGGACGTTTGCCTATTACGAGGATAATTAAATTAAAGCTTGCTTATTGGATTCTTTACGTCGCGTTGTGTCGCCTCGTTGTAAATAGCTGTAGGGAAATCTAATTTAGTTAGCAGTGCAGTTGTAGACCGATGAATAGGTTTTTTCTATGAGGTTTTATAACGAGAGGCACGCTTGCCATGACCGCGCAGTATAAGAATAAGGTATACAGTTCAAAATTATGCTTGACACTACGTAACACTCGTCAACCCAACCAAAAATCGCAATCTCTATTCACATTTATTTCTTTAAAAACAAATCCCTTTTAACTGGATAATAGTAATGGTGCAAATTTATTTTGCGGTCTGTTGCAAAGTTATTAAAATAAATGACAAGATAGTACTTTCGTAAGCAGATTTAGGAAAGAATACCGCTACTGTTATATACGCAAAATTACGCTCTAAGTTTAACACTAAAGAAGATCGAGATGTCATGAACTGTCATCAAGTGAGTAGAATAGTGGCAGTCAAGCACTTATAAAATATTGTAAATTTTACTTCAAGGTCTTGTTGTCCCCGATATAAAATTTATAATGAAATGAAATTTTTATGTTGCTGAAGGATGAGGAAAAAGGAGAAAAATGTAACAGAACGCAACCCTAGTTTAGTTTAAATAACTAATACCTATATATCAATAAATTGAATAGACTTTCGCTTATCCTAATTCTATTAAATACGTACATAATGACATATAAATGTGTACGTTGAACAATTTAAAATGAAATTAAGGCCATTACACCTTGGTAATTAGGACCGGCATTCGGAACACGTTATTTGTTTTAAAACGTTGTTCAAATTTCAAACACGTAACGACTGGGGCGGAAATATATTACCAATTTTATTTAAGTCAAAGAAGATAAACGGTTTCTCAATCGCTTAAGTGAAACTTTTACCGTTTTTGCACTTAAAGATGTGATATTGTGCCGTGTTACATTAAAGTCAACGTTTTAATTTCTCTTATTTTCACTCCCAGATAAGGTCAACTAACTTTCGGATTATTCAAATTAAGTTAATAGTGACAAAGTTATTACGGTTCTAGCTAGCTCTGCTAACCTCTTTGTTCACGTGATGATGTTAATTTAAAGTAAAAGCCTATATATGTCCCACTGCTGGGAATAAGAGCATAGACCGCCACGCAGCCCCACCGCGGATTGGCGGACTTCACATATTTCAGATTTTTTTAAATTGTTTGTTGAATATGCAGGTTTCCTCAAGATGTTTTTCGTTCACCATAAAGAACGTGGTAAATCAGCACTTAGAAGTGTTAATCATAAATTAACAAATTCAGTTAGTAGTGCCGGCACCGGGATTTGAACTCAGGTTGCTCGAGTATATTGAATTGAAGGCAAGCTACCGGACTCTGACTTACCACGGTTTCATATATATTAATTTGCCGATGATTTTCTGCTAATTTGGGAAATAAATGTCACACAGATAGTATTGTCGCAGATATTCAGTTGTTTTAAAATCCAGCTTTCATGTTCGTGAAATAAAAGAATTTAACAGATCAGCGGAATGACTCCTTCTTTTACAGACTGTGCTCGTTAGTGACCACCGGGGAGCTTCAAGCCCCACAGCTTTTATATATACGCGTTAGGAAGATATCACACGCATATGTCTTTACTCGTTTTATTACCTATCAAAAGGAAATGTTACCGGTTTATTTCACCTTAAAAGTAAAGTTTGAATTACATAAAAAGGGAATTTATTTCGCAAGCCTTACATTTGACTTACCTACTATATTAATAATTATGTTTAAATATGCACTTTGCATTCTATTTTTCCACAAAAAATGTATATGTTTTCGTTTATACGCAGTTGCTAAAATTCGGCGGCAGTTGACTTCGGCGTCGTAGGTCGTGGGTTCGATTCCCACTCGGGACAAATATTTGTACGCACTACAAATATTTATTTCGGATCTGGGCGTTTGTCCGCGTAAGATTTACGTACCTATGTAATACGCTCTTATAACACAAGACATTTCCGTCTTAAAATAAGAGCAGCGTTTTTTTTAACAATAAAAAAATAATGGAATAGAATACATCGAGCTATTATAGCGTGGTGGCCTTTGGAAGGTTTAATGCTTTTACGAGTGGTTACAGAAATGCCAACAAAGAAAAAATCCGCTGGCAAATAATACGACCCGAGTATTACACAGGTCGATGCAGTGGGAACGCAGTAAAATCTCGAACTATGTGTTCGACCACAATGAGATGGACGCTTTTAGCGGGATTAAAATGTTGAGGCACGGCGACAGTCCCACATGTTTTATTGATAAAATACTCCATACGTTTTTTTTATCGCTCCGATTTATAGTGCAGCCATCAAGGGAATCGATGTCTGCCGTTGCGTATGATAGCTATGCACATTGACTGTAATACACGCTACACGCATTTATGCTTGTGGCGTGATAGAGATAGTCTCAAAGTAATCTAGCAATTATTTTATACGATAACGGCTCATGGTACAAAGCTATAGATATTTCCTCTTTTGACAATTTATTTATTTATAGCATTTGTAAACTTAGGTACAATTAAGTTGTAAATAGATAGTGAGTTCTTTAAGTTTTGCCTGTATGGCGTACAAATTAATTAAACACAAATATATTAATCACTAAAATTATCACTTAAATATTTTATAATTCCGTAGTACGCTTTCCTAATTTAACATTCTTGAGTCTTTTTTTAAAAAGTTCGATATTGGATACTTCTTTTATGTCATTGGGTAATTTGTTATAGATGTTTGGCAACTTATCGTTGTTAATTTGTTGGAATGTCTCTTTGTTATTCTTCTATCGGAGTCATTTTTTTTTGACATACAGTGCTTTTTCGAAAATATACATACTTGTTAATGTAATTATATTATTTTTAATGAATAGCGATTTGCACGTATCTCTTTGCCTTGGGCTAAGGTACTTATATATTTCTTCTATATACTTTACATTTCTTCTGGGCAAAAATGTCAATATTCAAGTGATGCAAAATATGTCCGGAAAAGAGGTAAAAGTAAGTTATTGATTCTCACGGTTTGTTGTTAGTAAATATTATTTCTGAACGAACGCTTAATTTAATACATTAAACGCATTTAACATGCCTTTATTATCCGCAAAATAACTATCAGAGTCTCGCGTCGGAAATTAGAATTGGCTGGAAAGATTTATCGGAACGAAGATAACTAATCCCAACATTTCCCCGGGAAACAATCTAGACGAAATTTGACAAAGGAAACAAATACGAGTATACATTCGTTCTTGGGAGGAATTGATTTACCAATTCCTTTTTATTTGTTATGATAACGTTATTCTCGAATTTATACTTTAATTGCGTATATAGCGGTAGTTGATAACGCGTGCAAGTACAGACTGCAGAAAAAAAATAAAATTATTTAAATATTTGTGTAATAACTTATTATTATAAAAGATCTCTTTTTTCGTAATTGAAAACATATCAGAATGGCTTAAGCTTGGCTTGGTTATGGCTTAGGTCTTCATTAGCATAGCTATTAATATGATGCTGTATCATTTCGAGTATAATATAGTTATTAGAATCGTCTACTTTAACAATAATTTTAAGGCTTTATTGCATTATTGGTTCGACCAGTTAAATACAACCACTTTTCATTTATATAAAAAAAATCTTTGTTAAGCTCTATTGTTGTTTTGGATTGCAGGATATTGTATTATTTGAAAGTTACCAGACCAGTTTTTGTATACTTTAGTGGACACTTTAAATTTTTATAATGTGTTTTACATGTACATATGCTATCATTATTTCCTAAAAGTAATTGAGTATAATATTTCTTCGTATTTCTTTTATAGGTAATTCACACTCTTGGACATAACAAGAAGTGATTTGCTGTCGAAAAATTTAACACGATTGTAAGTAAAAATAATTTTTCTCCATTTATCATTTTTATCTGGCTTTTTTGATCTGTAAAAAACAGAAATCCATGAATTAATTATATACCGAAATATATAAATTCTTACTATAAGCTTCAATTTGTTAACGAACTGCATTTCGAATATACGTCATGGCTATTAAAATTCGCTTAATGAGATTGATTGCCGGTTTTCCCACCTTTTCATAATTTTCAATTACCGTATGAACATTCATACACGGTACATACGCGGTACATATGCGCTATATAGTTATAATTAAATTTAATTAGTGTTCTGTGATGAGATTATATTAATAATTAATAAGTAAAGTAACAACCTAAGACCTACTTTGTACTGAGGGCTTATGCATAGATAGCTCAAGCCGTTACACGTCTTTAGTGCGGACGGATTACTCTACTTCACATATCTTACAAATACATGTCCTTTTTTAGACCTCTAAGATTTTACTTTATGTTTGAGCATATGGTATATTCGTGTTTACAATTGTTAATAACAAATCGAAAAATTTATTGACGCTGGCAACAGAATTAGGATTCAATTTGCTTGAGTATAATTAAGAAAGATAATTTTTTAAATAATAATTATAGCTGACTTCATATAACGATACCCTACTTCAATTTAAACAGTTGTCATGTATGTCTTTAAAGCACAGAGATGAGTCCAAGCACCAATTATAGTCAAACTTGCTTAGGATTGCAATAAAATGTACTTACACTTTTAAAAAAAAGACGATTTGAGAACCTCGTCCTTTTTGAAATTCGTCTAAGAATTTAACGACTGAAGACCTGCTCAAGGCTTTTATATAATTTTTAACCATTTGACGGAAATACTAAATACAAATGGCATTTTTAGTGTAATTCTTATTAGAATTTGTATGACCCTATTGGTTAATGAAGAAAATATTATCTCCGATAAAATTAAATCCATACAAGCACTGTAAGTTCTCTTACAAAATAACAAAACATTGCCAACGCTGCTGACAAACACCCAGCTATGGAACAAGTGCCAAAGTTTGTGCAAATATTTGTCCTGAGTGGGAGTCGAACCCGCAACCAGCGACAACGAAGCCAATAATTTAACAACTACGAAACTTCGTCAATTGTATGTACAATTTCTCTTTTTGATTTCTAATGCATTATATATTTGGTCAGCTTTTAGGCTTGTTAGATTTTCAATACGGTAGAATAGAAAAAAGAACTCAAATTTATTTACCGATCGCATTCCCGTTTAATCGCATTCGCTGTTGTTCAACAGTCCGCCTGAGTCCAACAGACCGTTTCACGTCATGCTCCACAAACAGATTTGCTTTTATGAGATAATGTCATAATTTGTTTCTCAGTTGCCAGCCTAAGAACATTCTCGATTGTTACAGTAGCTTATTAAACATTTTAAAACGTCTTAAAATTGGCGTTGCAAATGTTCTAAAAAATTTAACAAATTTCTTGTCATATAACTCGTAGGTTAAATAAGGTCAGAAAGCATATAGAGCATTATTATGTAGTATTATATCTTATGTCTAGAACTTTTGTGGCTGAATTAAAGGCGCGACGGACACTCTAAAAAGTCCCAAATAACTTCAGACGCAGGCGCATTTATTTTTTCTTTACATATGTAAAAAAAGCATATACGACATTAAAATTTAAACAATTTCCATTCACTATTTACGTAGAAAAACGCTGAAACCTTTACATCCTACAATACAAGAAAACTTAATTTTAAGATACTAGTAAAAATCTCACGTTTGATCTTACATATTATTTATTATAAGGTCACATGATGAAGGAGGATAATAGAGGCCCGCTGCAATATTTCATTCTGCCAATATCGAAATAAATTTGAAGTCTTCATCAATTAAAAAGTAATTGCCTTCTAACTTTCTTTCTCTTTGTCAGCCTGGTATAAGTTAAATGAAAACACAAAAGAAAAACAAAGCAGAGAAGTTGCTAAGTATTTAAGCACGTCCATTGTCACTGACTTTCTAAGTTTTGAAGCGGTTACTTTTAAAAAGTAGAATGTCCCTGTTTGTTTTATTAGCACGCAATTATAACAAAAAGAGTTATTTTTGTTTTATGCAGGTATTTACCTACTAGGCCCGAATATTATATTATTTATAGTTACATTCAAGTATAATTAATATCTACTCGTACTACTAGCTATTTCAACTTCAATAATGAATCACTAGAAGATATGAAACATAATATCAAACAATCGTGAAATTTGTTATAACGAAAACTGTAATGGATTCTCTGTAGTATTATAATACGATACTTTAGGGATTTTCTGTTTACTAAAAATAGAATTTATAAATAACACAGCTTTACCTTATATTTTATTTCTTTCAAATTTGTGTTTATGAAAACATAAATAACATTGTACTTTTATTTGACAAATCTTGAAAGTAGAAGCGAAGCGTCACACTACTTTAGACTATGCCAGTTAACATTTTTTTTACGAACTAGGTGGACAAAAGAGCAAGCGGCTCACTTGAGGTAAAGCAATTACCTCTGCCCATGAACATTTGCAGCGTCGAATGTTTCGTAAATGCGTTGCCAACCAGGCAAAAGTGGGATAGAAAAGAGAGAAGAAGGAAAGAGCATGGGTCACAAGTCACCTCACTAGATGAAACGTGGAACGCGTTACCAGCACTTTGCCAATTAGATATTCGTGAGGTCGTGGTACTACGGTTCGAGCCGGCCCATTCAACAGTAGCGGGAGCGTGGTCTATCACCGTAAAATAAAACAAAAATAAAAAAAAAATTATAACAGAATTTAAAAATTTCGTCATTGACAAATGTTATTGTTCGATCGATGAATTTTTTTGCGATAACTTAGAGTAATTGCATGTCATTTTGAACCGATGTCCTCAGTGACGGTACTACCATACAAGCCGACCGAATACCGAATAATTTATTTTTAAATTTGAGCATTGCAGGAGTTATGTGCTAATTAAGTTTTATAAATTTTACTTCTTAGTAGGGCAAGCCGGGTTTTTGGGCTTGTTGGTAGTACCGGTCTATCTCTATACCAGTAATGATGCTCACAGCATTGCTCTCTGAAATTGAACTCAATAATACTTACATATAACTTCTTGACGTTAAAATAATTGGAAAGGAAGTGGTACCGCTTCAAGAGGGCTTTGCAGGTGTTCCACAAGTTACAAAAAATATTAAAACACATGAAAACCTTTAAAATACGAGATACGAGGTGAAGTTTAATCTATGATTATATATAATTAATTCGAGATTAATTGAGAATGAAGGATGAGATTACTCCAACGGCTTCTTAGCCTAATTAAATAAGGGAACGATCCAAACCAAACGCTTGTTAGATAAGAAAATGTAGATAATTGCGATCTCGGTCGAATTTCGTCTATTGAGTATGATCCGACAACAATTTTAACCTGACTCGTCCGTAGTTTTCATTGGAAGTACCTGTTCACGCTCCTAATGTAATTATCAAGCGTATTCCTATTTCTATCGAATTACTTAAAATTTGATCCTTTCACTCTCCTCTATTAACATTCCTTTGAACCCTCGTCTTGCAATTATATCATACTGTAATACTACATCGTAAGGAGTTGAGTAAGTTTTCTTCCATTTGCGCGAAAATTGTACCTACAGCGTTCAGATTTGTCCCGTAACTAAGAACTCTGTTATGTGTTTATATTATTAATATAGTAATATAATAATACGTACTTTTTCAAAAAATGATTTAAATTTCTTTAACGCCTAGATTAAATTTCCATGTGTGATCTGAGTTACACTGGAAGTCATTAATTTTATTCTCGATAGGATGTCAAGAATGAAATAAAAAGGAGCATTTGTATTGAAGACAAACTATATTATTAAAGCTTGAGCAAGATGTATGATCAACAAAATATATAATATACTAGAGTTTCTCAAAAGCCTCGCTTACGAGCATGCAATTACGAGCGGTTCAATCCTGAACTTCTTAGAAGCGGTAGGACTCCTTTGCTGAGTTCATTTTGGGTAGTATCACGATATTGCCAGATGTTCTGCCGCCAGACAGTACAAGAGCTATTTCGTTCTAGTTTGAAGTTTGACTTATAGCCATAGTGTCAAGGGTAGGTGTGTCGCTTAACATCAAGAGTACTCGTCATAGGTGAACATCGTGGAGAATTAATCACGTCTGTAGCCATTAATAATCTCATCACCCATCACTCTCGACGAAAGCGGTCACAAAGTTTTATCGAGGCACATTGATAGGACTCATTGTGACGACTATCGTCGGGCACCCACGCCCGTGTACGGGCTACGCGCACGGTATATCTTGCCAGTCGGTATCAAATAAATGAGTCCGTCCGGTTTGATTCATGTGAATAGGGATCGGAAAATAGCCCGGCAACGAATAAAACAAATCAAACCACCCCGTGTAGGGCGCCGCCGAATTCAGTGCACCGTTTCGAACACTACCGCCTACTTTGAAACCAGCGCCACTGGAAATTTTGCAACGATAAAATCCCGCATCACAAAGAGCCATGGCGTACCTAACCGTGTGCAGTTTATTAAAAACTGAATTTCACCCGTTCTAATAAAATCTCCCCAGTCGGACGTACGAGTACGTCGATTGATGCGCGTTGGATTCAATGAGCTGAATAAGGTTTCGGGGAAGCGAAAATATCGCTCCAATCCATACTTATGTACATCACGATATTTCAATTATACTACTATAAATAGTTATTTATTTAACTAAAGCAGACATTATCCCTTTTGTTTAAATACTTCTTATTTAAGTATCAACTAATTTTTTTTGTCACGAGCGGCAGCGAGACAATTGACAGCAATTATCTTTCATCCGTGAAATCAAACAATTTTTTAAATTCGAAGTACACTTTTTCCAATTTATACATTTCATAGGCATCAAGCAAACAGTATAAAACTCCCATAGGACTTTGAATTTTATCAAAGCGCTTTAAACGTGGAAGTGTCGTATAAACAAAGAGGAGACAACTAAACAAACTGTCCAGGCTGTTTCAATGCGAGAAGCACGTACAATTAGATTTGAATCGTTCAATTCATACGGACCTAATTTGTTGGCAGCGCAGGTTAAGCTTCGAAAATTGGTCCAGTGATTTCGGACAAATGATAGAGTGGAAAGGAGCCCGCGAATTTTGCAACCACCCCCAAAAACGCGACTTCACAAAGGCGCTTCGCAATTAAAAGCGGCAATTTACAGTCACGTGACAGCAGAAGTTCATTGCATTCTTTAGTAGCACAGTCTGTGACGGCTCAGTGTGCTAAAGCAGTGATATTGATTGTACAACGTAACGTTTTTGAGCGAACAACGCCGGCGGCTGGGTTGCGCTCGGGTGCGTTTAATGCGATATTGCGAAGCAGCGTTATATAATTTACAGTGCTAAAATAGTATTCCCATTTCACCTACCGTTAATAAACGGATAAAACAGTAATGGTAATGGCTTTAATATTCAACATGTTTAACCAGATTTCGTTGTGTTTGCTGATAAACCAGTGTTTCACGCGTCCTATATTTGAAATGTAATATTTTTAGATACATTGTCTTTTGATGATTTATTTCACGGTTAATCGGTAATGTGCAATCATAGCTGTGTTCTGGTTTGAAGAGCAACTAGCAAGTTTAGTGGGCAAAGAGACATACAATCTCATATCTGGGTTACGACGAACGCTGCGAAGGGTCAAGTAAATCTAAACTCTTGAGCTTCGAAATACTGTGTGACACTATGTGTCGTTTACCATCGGACACGACTTACTCGTCTAATCGCTTAATTTAAAAAAGTCATAGAGTTTCTAATGTAATATCTGCTTTGCCTATATGTGTATACATTTTGCATTCCTCACTCGTGTTATTAAAAAAGAAAATAATGACAGAAGAAAAGTTAAATAATCTACGCTTCGTGCTTTGGGTAATGTTCGAATGATGATTATCTTGAAATATCTCAAATATAAATATTCACACTCTATCTATATTAAAGTTTTCAAAAAATGAAATGGAAGGAATCGTATATCCTTTTTAATTTAAAAAATATTTCAGAAAAGCCCGCTGTTTTTAACATTTGACACAAGCGGCGTGGCGTTTAACCCATCTACAATAAAAGATAAGTCTTTGCTATCCGTCCAGCGTATATTTTTAGCATTTTGTTTAATGGTCTGGTACTTGAAAAATATAGTAGTCCGTTTATTTTCGGGCGAACTGTTATTTTAACGCTTTTCACTGAATATTGGAATCGTTTGCTTTACAGTTGGAATAGCAATATGACATGTGGCTGTGATGTCAATACATGCTATAGCGTAAGTTACAAAAACTGCTAGATAACAAATATATATTCTTCTGCTTTCAAACTAAATACACAGACGTTACTTTTTGTTACTAATGAAAGATGAACAAGAAAAATCGCCAGGCCGGCGGAGAATTAAATATGTGGTGTTAATATATATTTTTAATTCTGGATTGCAGTCTAGAACCGGCTGAAAAAAATACTTTGAAGAATTAACGAGAATTTGATGATCATTGATATGATATTATCACGACGCATAATTAACTAATGTTGATCTGTTCAACATTTAGTTTATTCCCAAAAAAATTTCCCGACGTGTCGGTAATAAGTAAGTTAAAAATAGACACCTCCAATGCTAATTTAAGTTCGAAATAATTTATGAAACTCCAAAAAAGCGGTGTGCGTTGAAATATTCGCTATATAGTATAAAGATATGTTATGGTTTCTATGTATCATCTACTATTATATTACTATCGTTTAAAAGGCACATAAACAACAATAACTCTATTAAAAGCGTATTGGTTCATATCCCTTAATGTACACTAAATGTCGAGTTAAAATAGTGCTATTAATTTTCCACTTCGGTACTCGTGAAATAAACTCGACTTATCGCTGGCCTGTAAATTTACTCGCATACAGTAACTACAAAGGGGTCGGATGGCGGTAGAACATTTTCAGGGAAACGATTTTTGCTTTAAATAATTGTCTTTGTACTAACAAAACCTTTAGTTTTAGTATATTTTCTCTTTGTTTTTTATGCCATGTTAATAGGTTGATTTTTATGTTGCCTTATATTTTCTAGGCTTAAAAGAGCTTATTCATTAGCCATTCGATAGAATTATAATAATGGCGATCCATTGTTCTCTAGCTATATGAAAGAAAGGCAACCAATAAAATAATGAATACGTTATTGTTAAAATATTTTTAGAATTTTCCTGTAGATTTCCACGCGTACCTTTTGTGTGTTTGGGTAGTCTTCTCTTCAATTGATTTTGTTTTTTTTCGGAGAAATAATCGCCCTAAATCTCCCCAACAAACGACGTCTAAGCCAAAGCATATTGTTTCTTTATTAACCGACTTGGAAAAAGGAGGAGGTTCTGAATTCGACTGTATTTTTTTATGTGTATTACCTTATAACTTTTTACTGGGTGTACACATTTTGATGATTATTATTATATTTAATAAGCTGGTGCTTGTCGTGTGGTCCAATATAAATTTTAACGAGATTTGACGAGTAGTTTTTGATCTCTCCCTAATTATGCGTATTTTTATTGTGAATGGTATATCGCAAGACTTCCTCAAAAGATTAAGGTTTCCTCAAAAATTTCATTCTGCACTTTGTACTGCAAACATATGCCTGAATTAATTTGAAATACTATTGATATGAAGTCGGTTAATACACTTTATAGAAAATTTAAATTATTATTTTGCTGTCGTTTTTCCATTATTATTATTATTATTATTATTTATTTATAATATAAGTAAGGATTAATAA
>DWHO01001482.1:0-15350 GCA_018247575.1 Eurytides lysithous rurik
GTCCTAAGAAACATAATAATATGTTCAGGATTCATGTAGGTGTATGTTCCACTTATTACCTATTTAGATAAATATGATATGACAAAAACTCTGACGAATGAATATCTGAGGGCGTAATTTTGACATTAGATTTTCATTTTCCTACGAGAGTCGATGATCATTATTTCATTTATATTTATATTAAGCCATAGGACGGACTGAGCTGTAAGAAATCCTGGTGTCAATTGTAAGCTATAGTATTCATGAATTTTATTTCCATGTGTGTACATTTTTATATCTGCCTACCCTACGAAAGTTTAAACGGTTTCAAACGTGAGGACAGAGGTCACTTTGCTTCTTCGTTAGAAATTAAATATAAAACCTTATAAACAACACTATTGGAATAATAAACTTACAAAAATATTATTTTACCTATGAAAAAATCGAGAAATGTTCTCATTACGATTGCTTTTACGAAAAAAAAATCTCTAGAGTACGGTATAATGACCTCTAATCCACATACATACAAATGATTTCCACGCATGGGCCACAACGATAATTCGAACAACGCTCAACAAAGCTAATCTGCGATCTATATAACCGAAACCGCCACAAATCGATTGACATAAGACTCAAAATCCACTCAAATGGAGGCACATCAAACAGTTTCTGACAGAACGTCGTTCGGTAATAGTCAAGTGAAAGGCACGGAGACATGAGAAAAGCAACGCCTATTCTAACAATGCCATATTTCGCCGTCTTCTGGTCCGATGATCGATCTACTTGAATATTTTTACTGGCATTCAAACTGTTGAATTGCCACATCCATTGAAAGTTGCGGCTATAGTTTACTCAACTTAGATATACACTTTTCGATAAAGAATTGTGTAACACATTAGGTTTCTGATTTTTCATCATAGAATTCTTTGTGTTCTAATACTTTAGATAAAACGTGTCTAAGAGACAATCCGCCAATAATTGCGTGGTTTAAAACATGTTTATGGCGTAGTTGACAAAAAATCTCTGTTCTACGTTCATCCAGAACATGAAACAAATAGGTGGGAATTTCAAAACCGCTTGCATATATTTTACTGGATTGGGTTTTAATTAATATAGAATTGAAAATTAAGAACAATTGAGCATTCCATAATTTTTACAGAATTTGATATACAGCATTCAGTTATACAATCAAAAGTAAGCGATCCACTGTAACAACTGAGATCTCCCCTCGAAGCTCAATCTGTGCCAATATATATTTATATATTAGATATGATATACCGCCCGCTTCCAACGGTAAACAATTGAGCACATAACGCAGAGCCTCATAACAATAATCGGATATTTCGAAAATTACTTAAAACCGCCCGCTACATTCATTATTACGTAAATTGTCAAGCGTTCAAACGAACAATGCTCGTGTAAAATCCAGTTTTTGACTACACAAAAAAACACGACACTATTATTAATAACATGCTATTAGTCTACCCAATGGAATAAGATAAAACGTGTGACAACTTTATAAAATGATGAAACAGGCCCAAAAAAAGTATGGCGTCAATAAATCTGCGTTCGATTCGTAGATACCCCTGTCCATTAATTTAATAGTAAAGAGGTTCGAAATACAAAATGCAGCTCCCGCCAACGTTAACTTTGTCCGAACCGTTATATCTCCTTATACGAGTTAAAACAATATCTGATGAAGGTATTCAACAGAGTAGTAAATAAAACATTGTACCGTAATGTGTTTGCTTAGCAGTAATATTTTGCGTTTGTCAAACACTAAGTGACTAATTTTACATTGAAATGTAGAGGTAAGTTTGCTGTTAATTTTTTTTACACCAGGCACACTAAATTAATTCAGCATAACTTCAGGTTTCGATACTGCTGTATTTCAAACAATATTCATTTATTCAACGAGTAAAGATAATAGAAAAGACATTAGAGAGGTATCAACACAAAATAATATTTATCTGAGAGCCGAAAGAAAGATTTTTACTTTATTTAAATTTAGACTCGATGAAAGTTATTTGGATAACAAAACCTTTGGCTTCAATATGTTTAAATTAAATTTAGTAATTATGTAAACTATATAGAACTCTCTTAATAAATAAATTCATCATGTTGATTGTAAAGCTTGGTTTAAATACGTTATGTTACACGTAGTTTCTTTTTTTAATTTTTTTTAAAGTAGTGAAACTGTTATAACAAATATTTTGTGCGGCCTTATACATTTTATTGTATCAAATCCGTGGCGTATTAATTTTATGGCAATAAAGGAAATAACTTGCTAGATCGTATAAAAAGAAATTTTAATCTTTGTCTATAGGACTATTAAATTGGCCATAGATTTCGTCTTACAATCTGACGATTATTAGATGTACTTTTATGAGTTTGGATAAATTCCCGCTATGTCTATAGCTCGCTGAATTTTATCACACTATAATCACATATGAATTATTTTAGTTATGATTGAGATAGGCAGATAGTTGCCTGATAAGAAGCCGTATGTAGTTCACATAAGGATTGCTTCTATTCATATCGTTATCATGTGTAGTTTTTTTATAACTGCTCATTAAATACTTACAGGAAAAAGGGATAATTTTTATTAACATACTATTCATGATAGTTAAATAAATTAATAAAAAAAGCATTTTTCATATTTTAGGCACCTTATTGATAACGCTTATTGATAAATAATACCTGAACTTTCACCCGGACAGCCGATCGGGCGATACAATAATAATGGAATTTAGTAATAATATAATTCGTTTTTTTCATTAGCGTGTTGTTTCAAGTAAATGAAAACTGGAATGTTTAACGACAACATCATTCTCATCACAATAATTTTAATGGCGGTTTTAATGTAGATTGGTACTCATTTAAAATACGTAGATATCGTATTTCAATATTTCGTCGATGCGAATAAAACGGAATAAAGTTCGAGCTGTACCAAACTTATGCAATTAAAGTATCCTGCCTCTACATACCAACTGAACAAAAGGTTTATAACGTTGTTGCGACGCACCTAAGGCACGTATGTCCACGGGGCGGATAAAGGAGATCGAAAATAAAAACCCCCCGCAGGGTGGAGAGGTTTAATCCCCAAACATATTACGCGAAAGCTGGGAAGTCGGGGTTCCGGGAGGATTTTTTTCTCACGTTAAAATACATCATCCCCGCTTCTGCATGTGTTTTATCGGATAGTATTCCCGTTTTCGCTATTTCCGGGAACCTTATCTCTCGATTACTTTTTAACGGAAACCTAATAGAGGAATGACGATACACAATAATGATTGTTTTCAAAACCAAGGTATAGATAGCTTCATACCTGATGGTAGCAGCCCATGGACATTCGCAACATTATTTGCGAATGCGTAGTCGGCCTTTAAGGTGGAATTTTTTAGTGGCAATAGTGGCATTTCGTTGACGGCCAACAAAAGCAAAATATTTACAGTTGAAATTTCGAGAATAGAAAGTGAGCAGAACTCACACTATCATACGTTAGGAGGTTACGTTTATAGGAAAAAGATAAACAAAAATTGTTAATATTTTTGTTTTACACCAGACTTTTTGGAGTAAAATGCCAAAGACCTACAGGGCTTTGCACTGAGCTGGTAGGTAAAGATAAAGCTCCATTCTCTGGAAAATCTTCAAACCAGACTGCAAAAATGCCTGCACATTAATGCTTTGACGTAGAATAACCAGCTACCATGGTATTTTTCCAGACGCTCTCTTGAGTCCTACCGCTACTTGAGAAGTGATTATTTTAAAACAGGATAAACTTATGCTCTCTGAAATAATCATAATGAACATGCCATTATGAATATTTTTAAATTTAATTCTTTTAACCTTTCCATTTCTCAATAACACCAGCATTCCTCGTACGACTAATGCTGTCGGAAGTCAATAAAACGACGTGTTTACGATGTAATGGAAAAGTTTAAGCCCATCTTCATATGACAATGACTCAACTTGTCCACGAAATTTAACCTCCGACTGATTCGTAATTTTGTGAGGCGCAGCCGATAACGAAGGTTGATTAAGCATTGCCATTGACGGCGATTTTGTATTGTTTTTACGAAACAAAACTAGTTTCTCATGACTCTCGTCCAGAATGACACGAGTCCAACGGCCAAACTTATTTTCGTCAATTTGTCACGAACTCCACAAGCAGTTTGTCAACCGGCACCATTGACAAGAGCGAGATAAGGATATTGAAACGTGGAAAAAAAATCTCGTAGCTTAAAAACGGACGATGGCCTAAAGTGATCGTGTTTTGGACCATCACCCAGAATTTGGGCCTATTGCGGTAAATTAAATGAAGTTAGCCGTGCAAGCGAATACGAGAGGTATCAACAGATACGAAACAGCCTCCGAAATGGCTTTTCTATTCAATTTTCGATAGAGATTTTTTTTTCACCAACCCGCAGTTTTGCGTACGGCGGAACCAATAAATCTCCTCCTGAGGTAAGGGGCGAATTAATCACTAGACAGATCGTCGGACCAGTTCTGCAACCGACTTCACCGGCAGACGATTATGACTTTAGTTGCTATAGATTCTAAGTGCAAAATACAATATACGTGTTTACTTTATTTACATTTCGCAAGGTGAAAATAAGAAGTGAGAATAAATTGTGGGTTCTTCGATATACTCGGCGAAGATTAAAACAGTTCGATTTCTAGAGTGTAATGTAAATTAGAAGGACGGGCGATTCGCTTGAGTATATGATGGAAGCATATGATATCGGTCAAATCACAATTGTTTAATTGTATTCAACCGAAAAACCTTAATTATAGTGAAATTTAAAAGCTGCTTTCCCCTTCCGTTCAGGGTTGGGCGGGCGGCTCGCTGGGCGGTATTATATTATGCACGAATTAATAAACAAACTGGCCAAGGCCGCGATGAGCTTTCGAGGCATCATTGTCCCCCTTATCTGAGGTAATTACGAATGACGAACGAAAAGAATCCTCTGTCGTCCTATAATGATATCGACGGTCCTTACGTACATAAAGACGTGTCAAAACTTACATTTTTTTTTACATTATTAGCTTTAGATTTTCTGTGTGAATATAAAATTCCTTTAGCTCTAGCTAGCTAGCTAGCTAATACAGTACAGTACATGTGCAGTATTTATAATTGTACATAGAATTATTTATAGAGCGATTTGAACACACATTACGCTTTCCTGTAGACCTTGGTTTTTGACATGTCTTTATGTACGTAAAGACTGTCGATATGTATATAGTAAAAGGATCTTTCCTAGGACTAGGACGCTCGTTATGATTTTCATTTTGGTTCATTTGCCTTTTACTTTGTCACTGTTCCCGATAAAATAATTGCTTTAAAAAGCCTGGTATTTTCTGTAACAATACCTAAGTCAAAAACTTTCAATAAATGTTCTTTGAAAGTAACACAATCCAACAAACAAATCCGCGTTATAATATAAATAATGACGTAAAGAATAATTTCATAAACCATTTAAAATCTTTTCTAAAATTTGTCGCAATAAATGACATTATAGCTACATAAGTTCACAGTTATAAAACGTAGTTGGAGCAAGAAGTTTGATGGTTACGTGGAGTCAAAACCTCAATACCCTATAAACGTCGCAGTAGAAGTATCTGCTCCCGCGCGGCCGAAACACGGCGTTGTCATTCAAAATCAGACCACGTGTACAATATTTCATCATCAGGAGGGGTGGAGGGTTCGGTCCTCCTCCCCCTCCTACCGCAGGCAGCGCACCCCAACCCCCTCAACCGCCCGCCCGACCCAAAAAGTCTATCTCCACTTGACACGAGAGGAAACGGGACAGATTAACCGTAGTGAAGGGAACAAAGCTAAATATGTTTCGAGCTGATACTTACCGTTGGTACGGTATACAGAAAAGTCGTAGAAAATCACATCGTACGAGTAAACGATTACTTACGAAAATTTCGCTCTAGACTTTTACCTCATACCTCATCTTGTACCGTGTTAATTGTCGTCTTTAATACCGTCAGTAAAAAAAAAACAAAAACACTTTTTTGACACATTCGTTGACGGCATTAACACTTTTGTTGATCACACTCGACTTTATCTAAGCTTATTTGATCTAAGCTCCGACAACTTGTGAAGCTTATCTTAACAATGATACCACTTCAAATGTTCAACTGGAAAAACCAACGCAACAAAAAATATATCAATACAATAACGTCACACTTTACAAAACATCCCGTGCGCCCCACACAATGCTGAAAAAGGATGGAGGAGGAATGATGGAACCATTTCCAGCCCACGGCGTTGCACACAGGCGTAAGCTTTCGTCGGGCCCCACTCACACATTGAGGCTACGTGAAAAGTTTCAGCAGTAATTTATATGACGGTTTAAATAATTACTCCGCGTTTTCGGCTCAATTTGTAGATGAAGCGGGCGTATCGGTGGCGGTGACGTTTATTCCGATTTTCATGAACGCGAAGCGATGACGACTGCCGTTTGCATCTTTATTTGGTTCCGACGTTTTCTAATACGAACCGTTGGACCTTCATCGTAGATACCGGGAATATTTATAATTAAAATCTAATAAATAGAGTAATGAGTCTTTTGTATTTTTAACACGAATTATGCTCTGATTTAAATATATTTACACAGAATTTATTTATGTCATTTTATTTGGGTGGCGATATTTTTGTTATATTCGATTCTGTAAAACGGTTACACAGTTATCGATGTAATAACAAGTAAATTGTTGTGAGCGTTAAGAGACTAATCATTATTATTTTATAACTTAAACAAGATACTAAAACATTAATAGAGTAGTTTAACGATAGCGAGATTTATTGCAGTGGTTTAATAACTAAAGCCTTTTAGGTGTGAACTCTTGTGATATATTGTAACTATACTTAGAAAGGACAACGATTATAATCATATATTCCATTAATTTCAAATATTTAACAAAACAAATTTTGAATAATGTATCTAAACAGTGGCCAACACTTATCAAACGTGCGGGGGAGCTACTAACGAATTTAAATTAAGATTTTGTGCTAAGTTAAATATTTCTCCTCTGAATTGGCGCTAAAAATAGATCGCGTGTCAATAAAAATGTAAATTCACCGCTTCAGCTCTCAGCTAATTCATTTCCCAACGGAAAATCCGGGAACGCGTCACCAGAGATCGATCGACGGCGTTTTTTTGTCCCATTTTTCGGCGATTTTACACTGACCAGACGTCAACAGCTTTATACGCGAACGGATGAACCCACCCACCAGAATAGCCTCCTTCGAATCTTCCAAAATGCGCTCTAGCCTTTTGTGGGAACCGCAGATATCAATGTCTACCTATGATTTATTCAGAGCCCGCTCACACACATAAAGCGTTCGCACGCGATCGGAATATCGAACGTTAATACAAAAGTTAATACACAATCGTTTACACCAGTAAACGGATCGAAAACAATTTCACAACAATTCCAGTCGCGCGAGGGGGCTTCTGCGAGAAAAAAAATCGAAATACGCAAATTTGATCCGAAACCTCGGGCACGGCTCACACTCGCGGTGATACGTCTGACACCCTAATCAAATAAGTACCTTTTACCGGAATTGCGATTTGTTTAATCAATAATAAACCTTATCTCTTAGATTTAGAGTCGTCATTAGAACGATCGCGGAGTCTGACTAGCTTCCGCATAAAACGTATTTGTAGGAAGGACGACCCAGAAAATGGGTATAATATACTCACACTACCGCGGCCGCTTCCTCGCCTTATTCTCCCGCCGCGTCCCCCAGGAGTCGGCTGAAATTTATATAACAAGCTATCTCGTCCCGGCACGGTTATTGTCGAGAAAATACTGGCTGAAGCATTATTTTTAATTAAACACAACCGCTGGCCGACTACGAAGCTGATCGAATACGCGATCTATCGCTTTATCCTGTACAGTAAAAAAAAATAAAAAAAAAAAGTATGCACTCGCCGTGCGTGACGAGAACATAAAAAAAAAACGAAATATTTTTTTCAAATTAATAGTGCTCTATTCGAGCAATTGCGTAACGCAATTACTCTAAAAGGTTCATTTGTTATTACCATCCAACGTCGATGGAATTATAAAATCTGTAACTATAAACATTTCGCCACTTAATCACGCAAAATGAGTGGGGGCGCCACCCCCTCCCCGCTCCGACTGTTCCGAGCAACGCAATCTACCAAGAGGTAATAATACGGGTTGGGTGTCCAGACGGACGCTCTGCGAAAAACAAGTAGCTATGAAAAATATATTACATTTAAACAAATCCTTATATCGTGCGATAACTTTTTATACGATTCTCTCGCAGAAAATGAACGCTAATAAACGAGTTTGCTCTTCGGTTTTCTGACTTGAATCAAAAACTGTTACCGTAAAAATCCCAATATTATTTATGATCATGAATGAAAAATGAATATACAAAATAATTGAAACGATTTTAGTATGAAACACAAGGAATGAATTTTTTTACAGCAGGTAAACGAGGAAGCGGCTCACCTGATGGTAAGCGCGATGGTAAGCCGCTGTTTATGGATATCTACAACATCTAGGGAGTGACAACGTTTCCGAAAAGATCATCCCCATCCAAATATTTAAATACAATTCCTGGACAAGTGAACTATCCCAAAATACTAGCAACCGATAGATTTACTCGTAGCATTGAAATAAAAACTGCACTAAATGCATTTAGTGTAGTTTTATAATACGGAATTACTGTGGAATTCCCCCATTTCCCTAAAAAAAATCCTATTTAAAAAGCGCAGAAACACTTCGCTTTTTAAATAGGATTTTTTTTACACAGCTGGAGGCGCATCACATAAAGTGACCCTTAGACGACCTGCAGACGTTCTGCGAACGAAATGTTAACAAGATTATTGACTGAATGTGACCTTAAGTCTCGTGACGAGTGCGTTAATCGTTACTTAGATGACAAATATTTCTGTATTCAGAAGACGTCATGCATTCTCGTGTGCTTTTTGGCAGGTCACATAAAAATTGATACTCATACATACATTTTTAATGAGTATTTATAATGAGCTTGATATGAAAAACCCTCTTCGAAGTCCTAATATTTTAAGACAGAAGAAGAAGGATATCACGTTTATCTAGGTTTCGTTTTCTCTTTTATTCATTTATTTATACTACAAGATTTTACATATTTATACTATTTATACTATAAGATATTTATTTAAACAGAAAAACGTACATAACATTTGAATACAAAACTGGAGGCGCAAAACAAAAACAGTAAAAATTGGTATTTAAAAATTGTTCATGTCATTATTTTAAAACATTTTTATTTCTAATAATAAGATACTACAAAACTCAATACCAAGCAAAAGTAACTACAATGAATGTCGATTGTTTAAGTCTATTTCATAGGTCTACAACACAGCACGATGTCAAAAAAAAATGTTAAATTTGAAACTCGTTTAGAATAATTCCCAAGGTGCAATACTTGCCACTTATGTTAAGTACATAATCATAATATATCCATTGGCCACAATAAACTTTGCTTCTATACTTCAGTTGTTACTTCAGATTCATTTAATTTATTGTTATTTTGTCTATTACTGTACTACAGTACGTTAACGAAAGGATGTAAATAAAACAATTTTAGTTAGGTTATGTCCCTACGAGTCAAATTTTTAAATAGATCCATGAGTAAAAAGTATATACGTATAAAATTTTATAGTTGGAAAGAGCTTTGATACCACTAAGTGTTTGTGTAAAGGGCAACTTTTAAATGCTTCGATATCAATGTTTTATCTTTCCTTCGATTTTACAACGGAGATACACAGTATACTTATACGGGACACCGGAATAAAAGATTCTATACAATTGAAATTTATTCTAAAGAAAATCGTATATCGCTGTAAAGAAATCAAACGATTATAATCTTAGCACCTAAAATGTTTCCTGTTAAAAAATAAAGAAATATTCAATTCCAAACATTTTTACCACTTACACTAAAGAACAATATCCTCGTATAGTAAAGGTTTTCATAGAACTTTACAAAAACATCCAAACAACGATTTGGTCGTGCAACTTTCTGTCCCGTATTGAATTCCAACCCACAATCTCTATGTGCAGTAGCAGCTGATGTGAATACACTCCAATCGTCACATCATCTCTGCCTATCACAATCATACCTTCTTTTCATATTCAATCACATCTTACTCCCAGTGGTGGTACTACCATACAAGCCAAAAGTCCGGCTTGCCCTACTACGGAGTAAAATTTATAAATCTTAATTAGCACATAATTCCCGCAACGCTCAAATTTAAAAATAAATTATTCGGGATACAAACTTTACTCATTAGTTGGGCAAGCCGGGCTTTTGGCTTGTGTGGTAGTACCGCCATTGCCTACTCCCATATCACCAACTTGATAGAAAATTTAAAAATAACGATCCGGAAACTGAAGGAATCGTTTCGCCAACCTCTCAACAGTAACAGCAATTAATATCTTGTCGATAGGTTATCAAATCTCCGTTAGCAATGGGCCAACGTTGATGCGAAACTAATTATTGTTCGCCAAAGAAGTGATGGTTTCGCTTCGCAATAACAACGATGGAATAACGTCCCGTTCCTATACGTGATCGGCAAT
Source organism: Eurytides lysithous rurik (assembly GCA_018247575.1). Lineage (NCBI taxonomy): Eukaryota > Metazoa > Arthropoda > Insecta > Lepidoptera > Papilionidae > Eurytides > Eurytides lysithous. The sequence goes on from DWHO01001482.1 coordinate 10,588, forward strand.
CTTATCTCCAGACACTTCGGCTGTGGGGTGGGAGGCCACCGCCACTTGTACATCTTTACACAGATACTCACAAATTTACTTTGATCAACCTTTATTCAGAGCAGAATTTATGAAACGGTGGATGATTTTATGTAAGTCAGGTATCTTAAGATTTTGCTTTTAAGTTTGATAAAGATTCTACAAGTGTCAACAATATTATTTTCTAAAGAAACAAAGAGAATAGACCTTTAGATATCACGCAGGATCATCTATTACGTTAATTTAATTCGCTGAAGACTTATGAGGTTATTTGAAGCGCTTTATATGGTAAACTTCCAACGTATTGCAACTTTACGCAGGATTTAAATCTCGTGCTTAACCTCCGGTTATGTATAAACGTAAAATAAAATGTACACGTGTATGTATAAAATATATAAAAGAAAACTAAAATTTCGATAGATACGAATCAATTAACATGCACATAAAATAGCTTGATGCTATTTAAAAAAGTAGACGATTTGATGTAGCTAAACCCTCAGAATGAAAAAAATCTAATTGCGTGGGATTGCGTTCAAGTCTCAATAGCGTCTACATCTAATACAATCCATTGCCAGTTTTACGTTATATTCAAGAGGGTGCAACGCAATAGGGTGAGCCAGTCTCGCCTTGGGTTTAGATATCTTAAAAGCAATTGAACTCAAACTCATACATGATTTTGAATATAAAGGTTAGTTATTAATCTTTTCTATTTATATGACAATCAAAGAATACGACAGCATAAATCTATGATCAATAATGTTAATTAATGATGTTTGCATATTTTTTACTTATTTTGAAAAACAACATTTCATTAGGTTTGATTCAAAGTTGTTGTTGATTTAAAATCAATTTGTAGTCATTGAATAATTTTATCAAAGCTTCGTGCGATGTAATTAAGGTACAAATAAAGTTTTTTTTTTATATTTTAAGTTATAATTTTGAGCTACTATGTACATGAAATACACTCTTTTTAAAAATACAGCCGCTAATGTGTCTTGTCCATACATATTATTATTAAATCAGAGAAATTGACTACTGGAAAGAGACGAGAGATGACGAGGACAACTATTTCTAAGCAATGCAATAGAATATGGGTAGATAACCACTGTTCATAATCACCCTCAACATCCGTCAGCATTTTTAATAGAGCTGATCTATTGATGAGCCAGATGTAAGTAACCTGTTGATAATTAGTAGGATTGCCAACCCCCAAATCGTGAATGTGTCATCTTGGAGAAGAACTTCTTCAAACGTTTTGAAGAACTCCGTTTCATAGCGCTCCGGAAATACCCAGAATGAAGTGAATTTAAGCCTGTAGTAAGTTATTTTCACAATTTGCAAGCCCGCAATAAAAAGGACCAAATTGACCTGTAAAAGACCGTCACAAGTCCATTTGTTGTGAATGGAACTTCGTTCTCCGAAATGGTGCGATGATGGTCACCAGATCAAACAGCTCCGAAGAGCACTTAATGTTGCAGCTACTTAACCAACCGTTGAAAGAATCGACAACCATACTTATATTGACTTATCACAAAATTATGATTATTTTCCATTCTTGCGGTAATAATCTCTGCGGCTGGCTGTGGTTGAAAATGAAGAGTTAAATATCGAGCTTAGTGGTGTGCCATTAGATAGCCATTAAGGCTTACATCTAGCAGTGGATGACAAAGAGATGAGTGACCTCGATCATATCTGAAGTCATGCTACTCCCCCGGACTATTTCGCGATGTTGTCCCGCGATTTCATCTATGAAGGATTTCGCTTAAACTTCTAACAGAACAGCATACGTTATTCCATTTAAAACACGACTCCCGCCCACCTGACGTCCGCTTTGACCCAAATAAACTCCGCACCAATCCAATTCACTCCAATTACTCGCACGGCACATACGACGACCGACGTTCGCAAACAAAAATATGTAGTAACATCAGCATCTACAAATGCCTTTATGTCGGATAAGTAATTAAAAACGTTGCGCGCTCACATTGTTCGCACATCGGTGCTCCTTTTTGAGAACAATGATGGATAACGGCGGGCGCATTTGAAAAAAAAATAAACATACATACGTACTACATTCACGCAAGTCAAATATTTAAAATTTCAAAACGTCCTGTTTGTTGTTCGTTGTCCAAGAGATATCGGTAGTCGCACGCAAATTCGATCGGCTTGTAAAATAAGGATCTATTCGACATTTACTTCATAACGCTTTCTTTATAACGTCATCGTTGTACTTCAAGCTCAGTTTAATTGTAGCTGTCCATATATCTTCACTGAATTTTTCCCAGACTCCAGAAGCTCCAAAGCCTTTTTTAGAACTATACATTTGTATTCCCCACCTGTACTAAACAAAATATTCCTTTTCAATAAATATTCGTTTAATCAGTTTCGAGATTTTCTCCTTACCTATTGGTCAGTAACTATTGTTGAAACACAAATAAGCCAGCTGACCTAATAAATCACCTCAACTACATGGAAGACCTCTATTATTATTGATACTTTAACAGTTCTTGTGACACGGTCAAAGCTTTTTAAAGACTGGTAATGGTGTAGTACTGGTGTTGGGTCCATAAGCGACTATCACTCGACATCATCTAAAACTGTCTGCTACTCTCTAAAACACCATACAATTGAAATAGGTTTCGAGAATTACAAACGTCCACGTCGAAAGGATGTTCCAATAGAAAATCGAATAGAGTGTTCGTACAGCACATTGATAGCGCAAAGAGCGCAAGGGGGATTCGTTAGAGCTTCAAAAAGTTTGCGACAGCCGGACGCGGGAGCGTCCACTAGAGGTCAGAACGCCGACCTATATACACTACAGTCAATCCAATTACCACGAATATGGATGGAGTGCCGGCGCTGCGTATGCGAACAGATTACGGAAGACGTATACGCCGTGTTTCCACATTATTGGGGGCCGTACGTGAATTCCGTTTACATACTACATAGAATGTACAATGCATAACGGATGCCGGTTCAATATCAGATTCAGTTATGTTGAGAAATAACAGAGATTCGTCAATAGGTAAAAGCTTTGTAGGTTATTAAGTAAAACAGAAGTACGGATTTTATCGTGTTTTAATATATTTTTTTTAAATTTCCTTACCAGGCCTAGTAAGTTTAAATGCAATGAATATTATTCGCGTAAACACAAGAAAAACTTTTGTAAAGTCAATGAATATTTTTCCCGTAAATTTAACAAATTTACAGGAGAAAAATAATATAGCATACTATCATTAAGCAATACTGACGATATATTGGAATAAGCTGATGGTGAATGTTTTAACGTCATGCATACCTAAATGTTACACAAATTATTGGGCAACATTTCATTCTTTATCACAAATATATAAAGGCAACACCCAGGAGAACATACGTAGAACCTAGAACAAAATTTTATTTTTCAAGAAACGCAATTTGTAGCATCATTGAAACAAATCCCCGCGGACTAGAATATTTAACAAGCGTGCAATCTTGAACGAATTAGATACGAATTCGTTGTTATTCATTTCTACCATTCTTACAATTGCCTGTTTAAATCTGTACGCATCACAATACGAAAGGACTATGAACTCACTTTTACGTAAACTAATTTGTAATTATAAATTATTATCGCACAACATAAGCTCCGATTCCATTCTGCCGATCTTTCAAAATAATCTTCATTATACCACCGCAATGCATATGCTTTCTTGCCTTTCCATCTCGTAAAAGTGGTGAGGTTCGAAGAAATACGGAATAATATTCTGGGTGTCCGTCCATAGACATAACCTTTGGCCCGAATTTCGATAAGTGAATGAAAGTCTTAACAACTTATCTGCACATGCACATAAGTGCCGTATTAAAAAATCAAAACGAAATATAGCTATACTTCGTTCGTAGTTCAGTGGCAGCCTGCAAGGACGGGCGCGCTTGAAATATTCATACCGGGATCGATATGAGCGGGTACAACTCTATGCGCCGGGCCCGAGGTCGGACTACACTAATCAAAATGTAATTCCGAGCTAATATTGTATTCGGAGCAATATCAGACACTTACCGCAGCCCGACTACGAATGTTAAAGGTTGAACTTAATGAATTGATTTATATTTCGGAGCGCCCAACGTATCTCAACCTATGGATTCGTTGATTGGTTAGTTATTAATGTGTAAATTAATTATTACTTCACACGAAAATACTTCACACGCTGTTCCCTTCAACTTTAGTATGCCGTACACAGTTATCGCAAACCGATAACTTTTATACGTTCGAATTTGTTTATTTTTCCACATCGAACTAACGAATGTAATCATTTTGACATGTCTCATTTCAAAGGGCGTGCCAAACGCGACTCGTGATACAACGGCTCGGTAATAACAATAATCAAAAGATCATGAGCGTGATGTAACAAGCGCGTAGAAAGGAGGCGACATTTTTTTCAGCAAATTACACGCGCGCCAAATCATTACACACCCAAACAGAGTCAAAGAGGCAAACCGAAACACTCCTGAAACTTCCGAAGGCTTTCCGACCGCCGCGCCAGAGGGAGACGGCACAATGGAATTACTACGGAAACTCGAAGAAATTTATCTTCTACCATTCAAAAATCTACTCCTACTTCTTTGCGTTCGAAACTCTAAGTATCAAAAATATAAACGAATTAATACAAAGATTACTATCATCATTTATGTTTAAAATAATGGATATGAATTTATTTCTAATTGCCATCGAGACAGGCGACGTTGGTAGTAGTAATTGTGGGATG
>DWHO01001483.1:0-15348 GCA_018247575.1 Eurytides lysithous rurik
CCAACTAAGAAACAACAACACAAAGTCATTGCCCTCCGCGGGATTCGAACCCACGACCTCCGTTTTGTAAAGCGCGGACCTATACCATTAGGCTACGGAGGCAGTTAAGGCTAGGATATAAGCTTTGTAATCACCATAGTCTTCACTATGGTGATTACAAAGCTGATATCCATGAGATAAGAGTAAATGATTACATACTTAAGATTTCTTTAAGACTGAAAATTGGTATTTAATATTAGTTACATCTTAAATGGATGAACGCAATTTTGTCGACGTCGGAATTAATAATGAGACTTACCAGCGCCTTTGAGCTCTTTTTGTTGACACTATTCTCCTCATATCGCTCCTTTTCTTCAACTTCCTCCAAGCGAACCAGGAATGTATCCAAGTCCTCTCTCCACAGCATGCACGGAGTTTTCGCTCTGGACAGTAAAATGTCTTTTAACACTAAACATACCAATAGATCATGTATTCCTGTTCCTACCACAATTTCTTTTTATTTCCCAAGTTCTCTTATAATTAACAAACAAGTTTAGTAGTATATACTATTTATTTATGACAAAGTTACATTTATAATGACAGTTATCAGATTAACTTGTAAATCTTAATAAACTAAAATAAATCATCCAAGCCTCGGAAAATAATTAATATAATTTAGCTCTAATTCATTGGTTCTACCAAATTTATTGTTGGCACCTAGCATGCGTACGCGTGTGCGTACGTGTTCGAGATTTTTTATCATTTACAATATTGGTTGTGCCCAATTTATATTTTATTGCTCCTGCCCCTCAATTGCCCCTCAATTTATATTTTTAGTTATTACTCAAAATTAGAGTAATCAATATTAAAATTAATGAATTATATAAGATGTGTGGTGCAAAAACATTATCAACTTTCTTTTAAGGTACATTCGATTTTCCAAAGGATAAAAGTTAGATTGTGAACTGTTTGAAAATTGAATAGATACTTACTTAAGTGTATTGAGTTCAGAGAGTTTCTGGTCTCGTTGTTTAAGCAACTCGTCTTTTTTCTCCTTTGTCAGCATCCACATAGACATGCCCAGGAGGTAGTTGAACTTCTTAACTTCTTTAAGTTGCTGGAATGCTTTTTCTAAAAATTATGAAATTGCAAAGGTAATTTATATCTTAAAGAAACAATACACCTTACAATCTGTATGAACGAATGTTTTAGAACATATATATATATCAGGGTCTTTATTAATTAATAATTCCCAAAATTTAAGCTATAAATTTTTTTTAGGTTTACACAAGGTTTGTCAACATAATCGCTTAGCAATTAATAATTGTATCTGAATTAAAATACTAACAAAAAATTACTAATCATTAACAGTTTCTTTGTTACACATACACTGTTAATATTAAATATATTAACAGTGTATGTGTGTGGAACTATTTATCTTCAAATAGAACTTATAAATATTAATAATATCGAAAAATGGTTCCATTTTATAAAACTGTGAAGTTATTGCTACTTTAATAATTACAATCTTTATGGCAATCTATGGTATCATACTGATCTAACATCTGGGCTAAATATGATTTTTGAATATGTACTTTATCTTACCTGGGTCAACAGGTTTGCCCTTAGTGTCTTCAGGCTCTGGCTCTTCCTCCGACTCTTCTTCTTCCTCTTCTGTTGCCACCAAGCCCTGCATTTTGCTTGCGCGCTTCTTCCAGTCGGCAATCGGATCCGGAGCGTAACCTAAAAATTGTCATATAACTTTATTAATTATCTGCTGGCAAGTTACAACAAGTTTTTTAAACTATAACCGCACCTTAAAAAAAAATGGTTTTTATCTTTTAATTATTTATTTATTTAGTTATCATATGCATTTTAACCAAATGTCTCACCTCTCTTAATGAGTTCTTCCACCATTGCTTTGCGCTTTTTGTTCTCAATAACCAGTCCCTTGTCACACTTCTCCAATATAAAGCGGGCTTGATTTGTGAGCTTGTCGGCCTCTGCTTGCAACTGTCCTTCCAAATAGTCTTTGCGTCTAGAATAGTACTTCAAGCGAAGGTCGTAAAACTCGCGCAGGACTTCTTCGACTTTGTCGTACCTATTTTAAGAATTACAGTATTTTAATGAACTTTAGGTTTAGGTTAGGAACTTTAGGTTAGGAGAGCCTTTTCCAGTTTGGGGCTAATTCACAGAGCCACTACTATAACATTCTATTAACGTTTTAGGAATTAATATATATAGGGTTTACTGCAAAAACGTGCAAACTTAATATCCCAAAATTGAATTTATTGCATATTGTAGTGACCCCACGATATAATATATAAAGGGTTGAAGGTTATACAAAAAATTTGCAAATACAAATAAACTTACTTCCTCAGACAGTTATTATGATCGAAAGCGTTCATACACGTCATGGAGATTGTCGTCTGCAGTTTGAACACTTTGTGTATACCCTCGGCCTCAACTTCAGCCAACTTGCCAGGTAGTAGGGTGACCACAAAACGTACTGTCGTATCCGTGTTGTATTCCTAAAGTAAATGGTAGTTGAACACAACGGCTTGCACACAATATGTATATTATTATACATAACAATGTATAATATATGTATTGTGTGCAGTATGTAGTTAGTTGTCTTAGTACATATTGACGCTGGAAAGCAAAAACGTATTAAATGATCCATGGAGTCACTTTTTTAAATTACATTGTTGAAATCAGTAAATTAAACCAAGTCGATTGGTGTATGTCTGGTGAAAAATTTTGGTTATGCTGATTACTACGTTTTTGCTATGCAGCGTCGATATATGTCGTTGTATAAACTTTTATATTAACAAATTCTTTTTCAGTTTCTCCTAAAAATCACAAAATTATTTTTAAGTACTAACTTAGAAGCTTTAAGCCTATAAAAACTTATATAAAGCTCCCTTGCTATTCTATTATATGTTTTATTTAAGATCCTAAGAGCCAGTCTTATTTAATATATTTTAATAATAGTACTCACTCTGTATTCAGATATAAGTGGTTTAGCTTTATCATTGCCAAGCATAGGCTCCAAAACATTCTCCTTGTAATTCTGAGTCCAAACGCCGACTGGAAGCTCGGTAATTTCTATCTTCTCTCCAGGCAATACTGCTGCTTCCCCTGATATGACATACTTATCGCCGAAGCCCTCGACGGTGCCGCGGAAATTTTTATACCAAGGATGCATTGGCTTAGGCTCCTCACCATCTAACATGCGTCTATAAGCAATTAAATTATTATTCTAATAGTTCAAAAATTTTCATTCAAAAAAATATAAAGGAACAAATACAGACATCAACAAGAACTGTGTATTGCCTATCTATAAAATGATGTAATTTAGTTAGTCACTAATTGAAAAATAACAATGTTATTAAACATTCTGACCATCATCAGTATTGCACCCTCAAAAATATTAACAACTTGACATGTCAATTATAAAAACTTCAGTGCAGCAATTTATTCAGGTAATATTATTTTCTATAACATTTCACCAATAAATTCCATTAATATTATAGACATATAATTTTTTATTTTTTATTATGGAACATCTCACACACTCCCATCTGATCCCAAACTAGGCTAAGCTTGTAGTATGGTAACCAGACAACTGATGTACACACTCATATATTTTAAATATATAATTATATAGATAAATAATACCCAGACACAGAACAAATACCTTTGCTCATCGCACAAATGTTTTGTCCTGGGTGGGAATCAAACCCACAACCTTTGGCCTTACAGTCAGAAGCACTAACCACTACACCAACAGCCCAGTCAAATTCATTTTATAAATAAGATATTATTATAATATGATTTATTCTACACTACAGCCCTTAACTGCACACTGACAACTCCCAATGATCAACTTATTCAAGCTTTGAATAAATAGTACCTAGGGGAAATAACTCACCGTATGTTAGCGACAATGTCCCGGGGATTGTAGTTGGGTATCTTAGTAGACCAACCTGTACCAATGCCTTCTGCACCATTGACAAGTACCATCGGAAGAATGGGGACATAGTGAATGGGTTCAATTTTTTGATTATCCTCAAACTCGTGCTGTAATATACAGAAGTTTGTAAATACATTTTACTAATTTACCAGACATAGACACATGGTACTAACTTACGAAGTAGAATGATTTAAAATTAAACCATGACAAAATACAAAAGGCTTCGGCCTTTTCGATTTTATCATTTTATATTTTAAAGGCCTCAATGACTTCTTGGCCTGTGCAAAATAAAATTTGGCCTGTCAAAAATTCTAAATCGTCTAAAATTTATTGAAAAATATAAAATTATTTTTAACTCTCAACCAAGTTTACTTTGTTTAGGGTTTTTGAATGTTAAATCAGTTTTTTACAACTTTGTCAATAAAAAGTTCATTTTTACCAATATCAGCTCTACCAAGTATAATGAAAGAAATTGAATACTTAATACAATAATTTGAGAGTAAGTTCTAAAAACAAGAAAATAAACTATCGTTAAGATTTAAGGATCATTCAAGTGTTATGTTTGCTTCATTTGCTTAGCTGATGTGTCTATGCATGAGGTTTGCCTTCCCACCAGTAATTTTTATATTGTTCAAGCATTATAAAGCCTGAGTAGCTTTGGCTAGATAAAAAATAAAGAAAAAATCCAATGTCATGAACAAAATCTTCAGAATCAGAAAAAAGGCATCTTTAGAATGTCTACTTTTTGTTTTGTTCCTAAAACCCTTGCATTATCATTATAATATGTAACAATCACCATAACTAACAAGTTAAAATTTATGAAGTGTTATATTTATTACTTCTATTTAATACAAACACTTACAATAAGCAGTGGATCGTCGTGGGGATGAAATACTAATCTCGTAAGCGGCGACATGAGAGTGAAGATGTAACGCGGACTAGCGGAGTCTTTGCCTCCGCAGAGCCGCGTACCAAACTGACCGCGAGGTTCCAGCAGGTTAATATTATTGGAACCGACATAATTTTGAGCGAGATTCACAATCGTCATAGCAAGAGACTGCTCACCTGTATATAACAAATTTCAAATATTTATATAAATAATCACTTAACGACAGCAAGAATTACCATTAATTACTCAGAACAGTTTATAAAATATGAAACATGTTTTTTTTACTTGAAAATAGAGTATAAAACAAATAGAAATAAACATTATTATTGCCATTTTATCATAAAATACACAATTGCAACTAAGTATTTTTTCAGCAAAAGAGTATTTCCAACTGGCCCATTGATGTAGTGGTTAGTGCTCCTGACTGCAAAACCAAAGGTTGTGGATTAGATTCTCACCCAGAACAAAATATTTGTGCAATGAGCATAGGTGTTTGTTCTGTGTCTGGGTGTTAATTATCTATATAAGTATATATTTAAAAATATATATAAGTATTGTATATCAGTTGTCTGATTACCATAGTACAGGATCTGCCTAGTTTGGGATCAGATGGCAATGTTTGATGATGATGATTAGACATAAAAAAAAGAACTTAATTTACTTATAATTGAAATAACCAAATACAGTTATGTAATCTTTTCTAATCCATCTGTATCAATACGGCTACAATATATGTGTAGTGTGTAAAATCTTATATGCCATTTACAAAATTTTGCACAAACCATGATGGTAAGCAGAGTGCTCAGCAACAGAACCAGCCAGCTGAGCCACTTTGACCTCCCGTTTGTCGTTACGCTTTATGCAAGTGAAGATTACTTTACGTTGGCCAGGTTTTAAACCATCAACCATTGATGGTATTGATCTGTAATGAAATAATTGTAAATTGAAATTACTTGCTACAGTGGCATGTTAAATTTAATTTACATTCTAATTATGTAAGCACCTACCTAACATTGTCTCCATTTGAAAAGAGAACCAGCTCCAAATTAATAAAGTCAGAGTATGTGACAGTTTTTGTCTCTTTTGTATACAAATACCTTTCAGACAAACCAATCTCCTTTCGTCTTTTTACTTCGTCCATGTGATTCGTTAACCACTCTTTGCGTTGGTCCGCACCCTTCTTTGAAAATGCTAGTTCAATGTGGTGGTCGTCAGTGGGACCACTGTACCTAAACTTAATTCTATGCCTTTCCATGTTCTGGAAATATTCTTTAGCCTCCTTGGATGTGGAGGTACCCAAACCTTTGTAGTACTTTATATTGTATGTGTGATGGTTTTCAGTTTCTCTCTTCCATTCTTCAAATTCTGGCAATGAATAAAATGATATCTCTTTGTCCTTCTTTGTAGCTTTCACAATGGGTGTAATGAATTCCTCTAAAAATGGCAATTTTAATAATTCAGGCCAGTTATGATGAATGAAATTGATTATCAGACCTTTGATATGTGAACCATCTTGATCCTGATCTGCCATAATCATTACTTTACCATATCTCAGTGTCTTGAGATCATCTACTGAGTTATACTTCTTTTTGTACTGCAGTCCAAGAATTTTGATAAGGTTATTTATCTCCACATTTTCGAGAACTTGTTTATGAGATGCATCACGAACATTTAAAGGTTTACCCTTTAATGGGAATACGCCATAATGATCTCTTCCAACTACACTGAGTCCAGATACAGCCAAAGTCTTGGCTGAGTCTCCCTCCGTAAGAATTAGAGTACACAGATGTGAATTCTTAGTACCAGCGTCATTCGCGTCTTCTAGCTTGGGTATACCTTTTAATTTACTTTGCTTCTTTCCTGATGCCTTAACAAGTTCGGTCTGTGCTTTAAACTTAGCCCAAGTCAATACAGATTCGACTAAACCTGATTTAGTCACTGCATTAATGAATTTCTCAGAGAAATTGCATTTTGAACCAAAACTCTTTGCTTGGAGAGTCATATTTTCTTTTGTTTGCGAATCAAAGGTTGGGTTAACAATTAGGCAATTTATAAACACCCACATATGATTTTTCACCTGGAAAGGTTTAATATTCACTCCTCCTTTGTTCTTCTTTTTCAAAACCTCCAAAACATTTTTAACAACACTGTCAGCTACTGTGTCCACATGTTTCCCTCCTTTTGTAGTAGCTATAGAATTGACAAATGAAACCTGTTGGAAACCTCTATCAGAAAGGGTAAGAGCCACTTCCCAACGGTCATTAACCTTTTCATATACAACTTTCAGAGGTTGTCCATTCTCATCTTCTTTACCTTTAATGTACAAGTCTACATAGTCTTTAAATTTGTTAATTTTTAATCTTTCTCCATTTAAATACACTTTGACTCCATGAGAAGAGGCAGCCACGTCATATGCACGTCGCGACATTAGGGCGACAATGTCGTCTTCAAGTTTGTCCATTTTAAATTTAGCCAAATCTGGGCTAAATGTCACTTTAGTGAAATCATCATCTTTGCCAGACTCCTTAACCTTCGGTTCAGATGCTTTTGTCATGTTAGAGCCCCAAGTTTGTTTGAAATGTTTCTTATATTGTTTGGATGAAGTCTCAACTGTAAATTTGGTAGAGAAAATATTGCAAAGTTTTGCACCATAACCATTCCTTCCACCAGTTACTTTTTCCTCCTCATCATTATAATTTGATGACGTCAAGAGATGACCGAATATCATTGTTGGCACATACATTTTCTCCTCCTTATGCATTACAACAGGAATACCACAACCATTGTTATAAACCGAAATAGTATTTTGTTCTTGATTTATATCAATTTTAATAACATCCATTTTGGGATCTCTTTGTTTGTTGTCAGCAGCATTTACCAGAATTTCATCATATATTTTATACAGACCTTTAACAAAAATTTAGTTAATTTTACACAGGAATAATGTTACTTTTTTCAAAAGAATTTTAATATATTTTATATGATAGTAGTGTCTAAGAAAATAACATACAAAAGCAAAATATTACAAAGTCAAGGGTAAAAGCAAGCACAAAATATACCTGGAACATATGTCAATTCTCTCTGCACCATACACTCCTTTTCTTTATCAAATACCCACATAGTTTCCGTGGCCCGTTCAACAGAACCTATATATGTATCAGGTCTGAGGAGGATATGCTCCAATTGAGACTTCTTTTGATATATCTTCTCAATTGTGCCCTTTTGTCCTTTGGCAGCAGGAGCCACCTCCGGAATTCCATTCATTGCAGATTGCATTTTACTTATCATTGTCTGGAAAACAAACATTTTCATTCGTTTACTTTTTAAAATAAGTATTTAATGAACATTTTTTTCTTATACCAAAATCAATCAACTGTTACCTCTGTAAAAAATTTTAGTTTTGGATCCTTCACATTAGAGTACAAGTAAAATGTTACTAAGTAAATGATTGAAATTTGAATAAAAATGATTATCCTTTACTTGCACAAAATGACCTGTTGTTTCATGGTCTTTCATTTATTATTAATTTATATTGAAATATTCGGAATAAATAAAGTTTTGCGATGATTAAATATTCAAAGGGCAGTCACCTTATATGTCGAGCTGTCGTTTAAGAATTCATTAAAAGTAAATATTAAAAATCAAAATTTTGTAATATTTTAAAAATATTTTAAGTATAGCATTTCAATTAACATATGGAAAAAAAACAAGCCTAACGACCGTTACTGATCAAAATGCCGCCAAGACCACTTAGCGTTGGCACTTACCCTTATATCAGCCATCTTGTACGTTGTACATATGTTACTAATACGATTAACGTTAAATGTCCTTCCTCTTAAAAATATAATGTTGTTAAGATTAACAATTCTGCCTTTTGTAAAACAACATCTTTACTTTCGCAAGCTGAAATCAGCGGTCGCGACGAAATAACGAATTTGACAAAGACGCCGTGGATATAGACAATAAATAACAACACCGTATCATAATATTTTTAAACCAATGACAAAAAATTCAAATGTGCCTGGAATAAAATAAATACATAAAATGGATTACCTTTAATTATTTTTATAGCGACTATAAAAATTTCCAACAATAATTCATGCCTATATTTATATTAGAAACTTTGTGTGTGTGATAGATAGTATGTGTTCAACCCGATGAGTTTTATAGCTGTGTTAATAAATATTTATCAGCCTTTAGCAAATCCACCCCGTCGTTAATATATTTAATTATTTTATTTATTTATACTTTATTAATGCCATTGGGCATTCTCTCTTAAAATTCAACTCTCTTATAGTCAACCCGGGGTGTCGAAAGAATTTGTGGCAGTTGCAATAATGAAAACAAGCAGGCCCCCCTTAAAGGCTAGCAACGCATTTGCATTTTTGTTATATTACAAATGTCCTTAGGTGGCGGTGATCGCTTACCATCAGATGAGCCACACATCTACACATTATTCTCAGTAACAGGGAACACCATCACTATATTAGACAATACTCTTTTCCAAATAAGAAATTACGCACAAGGTGTTTGAATGAAGCACTGTTCGATGCTCTTCGCATATCTTCAGGTAAAGAGTTCCAGAGCAGTGTAGCCGGAATAGTGAAAGAGTTAGCAAAGAAGAAAGAAGTATGACGAGTAATATTAAGTTTTAAATTAGATATAAAACAGAAACAGACACAATTCAACAAAAGATATTGGAATTGTTCTTTAAGATAAGATGGAGAAGTTGGATCATTTAAAATTGAAAAAAGAAGAAGTAAAATTCTGGAATTTCGTATTTGTTGGACATAGCCATCTAAGACGGTTGCAATATTCAGTGACATGATCATACTTCCAAAGGCTAAGGATGTAGCAGATACAATTGTTACATAGACGTTCCAGCTTACTTAAAAGATCTTTGGTAACACACATCTGCATAATCGATTATGGGTAATACGAGCATCTGTATAAGCATAAGTTTAGTTTTAACGAATAGAAAAAATTTCAGACGGTACAGGGTTCGTAATGCTGCATAGACTTTACGGCTGACCTCAGTGACTTGTACCCTCCAACTCATAGTATTGTCCATGCCCAAAGAGGTCGAGAGAACAATTTTATTATTGTTGTACCAATTGATGCCAACGTGGACCAATTGATGGCACCCACGAAGGAAAGATGAGAATCATTCCAAGGCTACAAGTGTAAATCTTAAGTGGATAGGCGTTGAGAGAAGGATAACGTGATCTGTGTTGAAAGCATTTAAGAACAAGCACCATCACTGTTACTTTATTATTCTCCATTCCTAGTCTAATATCGTCAGTGATTTTAAGCAACGCTGTGCAAGTGCTGTTTCCAGAGCGAAACCCGAACTGATATGTGCTCAATAGGTTATTTTTATTAGTTTCTAAAACTTTAGAGTGATATCAAGATAGGACGAGAGTGATTAGGACGCGTAGGACTTTTGGATGGGGTCGTATACATATGCCTTTTTCCAAAGTGTTGGGAAAAGGCATATGTACGACCCCATCCAAAAGTCCTGAAAATGACCTGTATCCAGGGAACAGTTAATAGTAAGCAAGACCGCAAGAAGTAAAAAATCTATTGTGTTAGTTATCATAAGTCCACTTATATCATCACAGCCCACAGCCCTAGACTTTAACGCCACAATACCTTTTTTGACTTCATCCCCAGTAACAGGTGTGAAATGAAAAACTAGAATGTATGGAAATGGGATGGAAGCTAATAATTAAAAAATAGTTAAAAAAAATTAACCAATTAACGGTAGTTTGTCTATAGTAATAATCTATAAGATCACAGTGAGCAGTATGGTTTCTACTGATGCGGGTACTAAGCTCCTTAAGCGTATTTTTGACGCATGGGAGAAATCGCAAAATGCAATAGGTGTATAAAACCTTTGATTGTGTAGACCATCAAACTTTATTACTGAAATTAAACCACTATAGTATACGCGGCGCTGCATTTGACTTTATTGCCCTTTTACTTAAATTAGAGAGTGAGAGAGTGCCGAGGGTTGAAATAAATAATGTGAAATCATCTGGATCACCTTTAAAGATGGGTGTTCCACAAATATCTATTCTTGGGCCTTTTTTATTCTTAATTTATATCAATGTTTTGCCGTTTTATGTAAAGAATTTGTGTGATATTGTACTTTTTGCTGATGATACCTCCCTTGTCTTATAGGTCGAGCGTAATAGAAATATAAATGACGAAGTAAACGGTGCTTTGCTACGCATACTAAACTGGTTTGAAATTAACAATTTAGTACTAAATGCCAAGAAAACAAATCTGTGGAATTTACCTTACCTAATGTAAAAATCAAATTAACACTTTGCTTGTTAAGAACGAAGCACTAAAAATGACTGATTCCACTATTTTCTTGGTTTGAACTCCCATCTTTCAACACTCGCAGATAATCTCAGCGCAGCCGTCTTTGAGGAAAGTAAGACAATTGACTGGTGTTAATACAGCTTGACTAGTTTATTTCATTTATTTGTATAGTATTACGGTATCGTATTGTGGGGTAGTGCTGCTGAGATAAATTCAGTATTCATTCTTCAAAAAAGAGCCGTTCGGGCTATTTATAACCTGAGAGCTCGAGATTCTCTGCGAGAGGTTTTTAGAAAAAGCGGTATTCTGACGGTTGCCTCAATATATACTCTGTAACATATTATTTATCCCACAAAATTTTAATAATTTCTTGAAACTCAGTGACAAACACGCGGTAAATACTAGAAATAAAAATAAGCTTGTAACACCTGTTTTATTATACTGTTCAAGATGTTCTGGTGGACCAAATAACGCGAAATTTATTTGATTGACTCGTATGTGGGATAGATATTATTGTATTAAGGTAACATACTGTAACGACATTTTAAAAGAACAACTGTTGAGTTTCTCGCCGGCTCTTCTCAGCAGAACTACATTCCGAGCCAGTGATAGCTTCTTCACGAACTGAGATTTAAAAATGACGATTCAAAAGTACTTGTAAAGACCTATTTAAATAAAAATATTTTGATTTGATTTGATTGTCTGAGCAGCTGATTAGAGTTCATAGTAAGAACAGAAATAAAATGGGAATTAATCTTTTCAGGTGAAATCGAAGTATCAATCAATCATGAGAGGTGCCGATTTGCCAATACCTAGAGAGTTGAGAAATTTCCACACATCAGCTGGGGATGTGTTGGTTATGGCTATTATTAATAAATCGGCGTTTAGTATCACGTACATCTATCCTGATTTCTGGCTTAAAAACTCTCCAATTCTCTTTAGTACGATTGTATTTGAATTGGGTGAAAGCTCGATTGCGTCTTACCATTGCTCTTCATACATCATCTGTCACCCAAGGAGCTGGAGGACGTGTTAATTTGACTATGCGAGCCAGAGCATGTATGTCATACAAGCTTAGCACCATATTATTAAGTACAGATACTTTCTCATCAACTGTAGAAGCCAGGAATGCCGAGGAATTGAAACCTAAACTAGAGGCAGGAAGTCTCTCTATCGAACTCTAAATTAGTTTAATCTGTTATATTATTAGTTCCTACAAAATTACATAATATATTTCTAAATTAAGTTTAATTAATTTTAATTAATTAATTTAATTAAGTTTAGTTAAATTTAATTCTAAACTAAGGAAAGCAAATAAGAAACATTTACTGATGTAATTTAGACTGTAATAATATACGGAAAATCTAAGTTTGGGTCTACCTATTAAGAATAAAACAATAAACAGAAATTATTTTTTTAAACACTAGTAAATATTATTACTATATTGTGCTACCCATAATTCACCATTTCTTCAATCTGTTCTAATGTCACTGTCATGTTTATTAGATGAAATTGTTTTGAATGTTAATTATAGGTTATGATTATTTGTGTTGTACTTATAAATATTAAAAGTTATTTTAATTTATAACATCCACAAATAAAACTAGAATGTCGTTACTGTCTTGTGCTGCTATAGTGTTAAAAAGAAGTTTTGCTTTACGTTCAACTACTTTAAATAGCAATTATATTCATCGGGTTACTTGGAGTTCATCTTCAGTTACGACAAAAACTATCCACGACGTAAATACAAATGTTGCGAAAGATGTAATATTATTCAAATTTGAGAATCCTAACTTTTTCAAATACATGAATATATTTGCCATCGTCCAGTATATGTTCTGGACGTATCTTGGTATATTCGCCTTCAAATCATTGAGAGACGCGCCGGTCGACAAATCAACGATCACAGACGAAACTCCCTGGTTTAGGAAAATTAATCTGGGTGAAAATAAATACAGAAATACATTAGGATTTATTGCTGTTATCATAGGTAATTTTTATTAGACAGATATAGCAATAGTTTTTATTTATTTTTTGTTGTCATGTCCTTATTAATAGTTGTTATTTTATGGTATATGACTGGTAATATTAAATATTAATTAGATGTTATTTAATTAAAAATAGTAAAAGATAATCTAAGTAGATATCATGAAAGCCAGGCAAGTGTTTTTGTGACATTAAAAAATATGTCACTTATCTTTGTGACTGTTGGTGACTTTTTTAATAGTTGTTTAATTTGCAGGTACTGGATCATTGGCAATGGTATGGATGTATACTCTAAAGTCAGTGAGGTATTTAATTTTAAACAAAGGTGGAAAGCACTTGACATTTGTTACATATGGTCCATTTGGTAAGAACCGCATGATGAAGGTCCCCATAGAACATGTTTGTTGCAAAGAACATCGGACATTTGCCAAAGTACAACTCCCACTTAAAGTAAGAAATAGAATGATGCATTACATGCTTGATATGAGAGGAGAATTCAAAAATCCTCTTTTATTTGATAGTACTGCAGGTTTATCTAGAAAGTGGTGAATAAGTGTGTACAGTACTCATTTTATGTTAAATCCTCATTTAAAAAAAAACTAATAATTATTAAACTCAAGCACTTGTAAATAAAATTAATAATAGTTGTAAAATATATTTGTTGTTTCTTTTTCTCTTTTCCCTTAATTAATATTGTTATATACAATAAATGTATTGTTTGAAATGGTTTCTATGTTGGTTGGTTACACAATACTTTCAATTTTCAAGATAAACATTCCTCTATTTAACACATTGACTGCTGAAACACAACCATTGTGTGAAAAAATTCTGGTAAACACATCAATTTTTTTTCTGTCGGGTCCCCCATGCGGACAACATGTATATGTGTTTTGTCAAAAAAAATATGTAATTATAGCGTGTGGGAAGTCGCATCACTGTATTGAATGATTTTTTGGGTCAGCAGTGAATGTGTTAAGTGAATTTGCCCTTATATTGCGATAACCCACAGTCATAATGCGAGACATTAATGACTGTGGGTACTTGTTTGAGTGGGTCTGTAATGCAGAGGCATTCATAAAAAATTCTCTAATGGTAGGATGTCCACCAGAAAATTCTGGTCCTTCTTGAATCTTGTCTTTACTTCACCAGTCCAACATTATGGTAAGATTGTTTATTCAGCATGAATTTCTGACAGTGCCCAGTTATACCATATCTTTATCAGAGGAAAATCTTTTTATTCCTTTTAATGCTCTTTGTAATTAGGAGGACCTCACCATTAGTATTTTTAGTTTTTAAATGCCACTCAATATAGTCTACATCAACATGAATATTGGCATTGATTTTTGAGGATGCCGATGCAATGTCCAAATTGATGCAGATTATCTACAATTACATCCCTAATCTATACTTATATCTATAATTGTAAAAGCCAAAATTTATGTTCAAGGTGTTCTAACGTCCTCTACGTTGTGAATTGCGCTATAGTTATTGCACCGTTAAAAGATAAGTTTGTTTGCGAATACAGAAGTGCAATAGTGTTATAAGAGCTTACTGAAAACGGCAGGATTTTTACAGCCGACTCAATTATTGTTATCTATTATTTTGTTTCTATTTGGTAAGATTGATGATTTTGTAATTATTCGGAGAGGATTCGCTATCATCAGTCCTTTCTTATCCATTGCTGGGTATTAGCCTCTCCAATGGAACTTCTTACCACGCACTATCAACCTGTGGAACCGATTGTCGCCAGCGATATTTCCTGACCAATACGACATTGGGACCTTCAAGAAGAGAGCATAACAATCTTCATAGCCTGCATAGCATAACATCTTAAAGGCCGGCAACGCATTTGCAAGTCCCTTGATGTTGCTGATGTACATGAGCGGCGGCGGTCGCTTACCATCAGGTGAGCCACTTGCTCGTTTGCCTCCTAATACCTATAAAAAAAATGGCACGCCAATGACTTGGCTTATGCTAGTGGAATACAATAGCTTAGAGATAAGCAATGCACAGACTTGCAAGCAACAATAAATAGCGGTACTACCATACAAGCCCAAAAGCCCCGCTTGCCCTACTAAGAAGTAAAACTTATAAATCTTAATTAGCACATAATTCTCGAATAATTTATTTTTAAATTTGAGCGTTGCGGGAATTATGTGCTAATTAAGATTTATAAATTTTACTCCTT
>DWHO01001484.1:0-15348 GCA_018247575.1 Eurytides lysithous rurik
TTAATATACAATACATACATATATATATATATAAATACAAACACACAAACACACACTATACAAATATTAGTGACATTCCGACAAAACCTTTCATACTTATTCTAATTTCGTTTAGGATGTTGTCAAAAGATGATTCCGTACCAAATATTTAAATGCAGCTCTGTTAGGTAATATTGATTCGACGAAATATAAAAATTGATTATTATTATTTATAACAAGTATATACTACTAAAGATTTAAGTGATAACTTTTTATTACTTTTTTAGAAGTACTTCGATGTTTAATTCTCGGCTTTTGATTAATTTGAAAATTAAAAACAAAACGAATCGGAAATATATAATTAATATTTAAACATATTCATTCTTCTTGTATACTTTTAAAATAAAAATGTTGGTCACTACAATTACTTCTACCCCTTCTAAGTCGTTGTCTCAGCTGCTAGCCTCTAGGCCATCATTATATCTTAGTAACTTTGATGTCGAACAGGCAATATTGAGGTCGCATGTGTAAATTCGGTCGGACGACTTTTCTCTTCATTTCTTTTATTTCGTTTGTACACAGCACATTAAGGACTTAAACTCCTTGTTTGTTTTGATTGTAAAACTTCAATATATCTGTCTATCAAAACAAACTGCAGCATCAAACCTCGAAAGAGTTGCACATTACTTTTTACAAATTCTAAAAATTATGTTCATTGAGTGTGAATTCTGTTGACCCGCGTTGAATGGTTGGGAAAATCCGCACTTTATAATCTTTGTTAAGTAAATGCAATGAAGAATAAATAAATAGATATTAAAAAAATGTTTATTAATACAACATGACTGTCATAGGTATAACATTGAGCCGTGATGTTATTAACATTTTGCGCTTAGGCTGAAATGGGAATTATTGGAGGCTAATCGTTAGTCGAGTCACGCGCACACGAGCGCAAACACGGAGTTGTACACAGGTGCGTCTGTGTGTCCCATTCTTGGCCCGCTGCGCCCGCGCGTGTCGGCCGAGGAAAGCCTCAGTGCTTACCTGGCGGCCGTCGCGACCGCACCGCCCTCGAGATGCGGCGGAACTAGTGACTCTTGTGTGGTGAGTGTGTCACGGCAGTGTTCGTGCGTTAACCCCAACCCCCCTGATAGTGCACAACCGGATTTTTGGATTTGGAACGCCGGTCCACGTCGACAAGGTACGGATAGCGTAGACGGTGTAATTCTGCCAAGCAACGCGGACCACCGATCGGGTTTTAATTTGAGGTGATGTGAAAGTACCGACGACAGATAGTCTGGTCGGTTGGTTAGAAGTGCGTCGACCCACTTTCGGTCGGGCGCGGTGCGGTTAGCCGGCTGGGTGCGCCGCTGCGACCAAAATTCCGATCTTGGGGGACCGCTTTCGTAGTGGTACTGGTCCGTCAACTTTCGTCCGGCTCTGGTGTTGTGGCTCTTTTGTCGCTGGGGGCTCATCCGCGATTTATGTCACGTGCGATAAGGAATACGCGCCAGTCCGAGTGACGAATACGCTATCAAGCGCGCGCGCAATACGGAGCGGAAGACATCAACGCGCGTAGAAAGTTGTCCAATACGTTCGCCCGCTCTTGAAACCGTATCTAGGTCTGATCGTACACTTCAAACTAGTTCATTTGTCACGCAGCACTAGGGAATGTCGTCCGCGTATTATATAGTATGGTCGTACGACGATTCTTTCGGGTAACAACTTACAAATTCTATTTCGAATCGCATATCGCGTAAAGTGGCGGGTGGGTTATTCGTCTTGAATCGCGATAACGCAATATACGTTTGTTTCATAACAAATGTATACGTTCGTGTGTAGAGGCATATTTTTAAATAGCATAATATAAAAGGAGCGAGTTCTTGGCGCAGATACACAAACAATACCCGCACTTATAAGCAAGGCAAACGAGGACAGACTCGAGTGCACCGTCTTGTGACGACGAACCGGTCCGGAGTGTCTCCCCCCTCGCCCCTCGCCCCTCCCGCCGGTGCTTCGCGTTATTATCCGAACTCGGCCTGCGCACCATCCCCTCAACCTAGCAAGGGTAGTCCTTTGACTTAAATCACAAAGCACAAGTGACTGTTACTCCTCCAACGTAGCCCCTTTTTAACTCTCTATCTAACTTAAACGAGCGAGACGCAATGATAATTGTAAAACGAGAAACCTTTTGGAAAAGAACCTTTTTCGTTTTAACATTTCCGATCATAAATTACAACTGTTAATGGAACAATGTTATTATATACAATCGCTTCGCAAAAATTGTAACTGTTAAAAGATAAAATAAATAGATACTATGCAACGAGACGTAATTTTAAGTGTAGGTTAAATTAAAAAAAATGGTTTGATGCTAATTGTAGTACTTCGATGCTAATTATTGAAATTAAATATTACATTTCATCAACACTTAAGACGTTACAATTATATTATAGTTGAAAGTTTACAAATAGGGGGTTAAGCCTTTTAGAACTTTAATAAAAAAAAATTGTAATTTACATTTATTCCTTTTTTTTTTTTGATCGATGGAAGCACAAAAATCTACCGCAAAGTAACAAAATCACGTCCGTTATAAATAGCGCAGTGTAAACTAATGTTTCCTCAACAGTGATTCATGTTGCAGGTCAATCCCCCTTGATAAAGCTGAAGTCCTTAAGATAAGAGAAAAAGGATGTAGACCAGACGTTTCTCAAATTCATTATCATATATCTACGCTTTTAAAGAATTCTTAGTAAGACTCGAATTTAATAAGAAATTTTTCTGTTAGAAAATGCATTGCTTCTAATTTGTAATAGAGAACAAAGAGTTTAATAGAAATTACATGCGAAATTATAGCAGAGAATGGTTGACAATCGTATACAAACAAATTGTTACAGGAATGTGAATTTGTGATGGAGCTAGGTATCATAAAAATATGCTCGTGCATAGACCACTTTTTACGGCTTGAAAACAAGACATTTCGTAAAAAACGTCGCACATTGGCAAGACTCTTTTTTTCTTTTTTTTTTTTGATGAACCTGCCTTATATTATTGATTTAGGCAAGAAAACAATTTGAATTCCGAACAGTATTACAAGGACTTTATTATAAAAGTCAGTCAAGCAGTACCACTGCACTGCTCGTTTAATTCAGTGCTAAACAGTAATTTATAAGCACTACTGTGTTCAACTTTACAGAGCAGTATTGACAACGGAGTTACTGGAAACATAGCATCTTAAATCTCATCTCATCTCATCATCTCTTCAATCTCTATAATAAGCAGGTTCTGCGTGACACTGTGTTGTGTCGGAAGGCGCGTCAATTAAAAACATTAAAAACAAGTTAAATTAAAAATTAAAAACAAGTTAAAAAAACACTTCATACACATTAAAAAAAACTTCGCTAAAGCGAGTAATCAATCTCCCAAACGCATCACATCACCATAAGTCCCGGTGCTAATTTATTTTCGCCCGCAGTCCGCGGCTAAGAGTGTTAGAGCTGGATTAGGATTAGAAGTTAATTCGAAAGGCGGCCCGTAAATATGCTGCAGCAAAAATTAAATTAGCCCAGATGCCGGAACAGCGCCGTGTTCGGGCGGCGACTGCGAAATATGCCGGCGCGTCCGCGACAGTTTAAATTCCGTCGCATTTCCCGGATTGGAAGTTGAAATGAAATTAGGAACGTTTTCGGTTTGCAAACACCGGATAACACCACCCGAAAATGTTTTCCGTTCGCAAACATTTTTGCGTGGTGACGGGCGGGTTTGTGTTCGGGAATGTCATTTTTTTATTAATTTGAATTTGCGCGTTGTGCTAGAATTTTCTTCATATTTGCCATTGCCATCTTGAGCAACAAGATTGACGCGTCGCAAAGCGGTAACTTAGATGCGTACGGTACTTGCCGCGTATTCTGCTTTACTTCGACGCTGCGTGTTCTGAGCGAAGAACATTTCGCATTTATTTTTATTTTTTCATTGCGAATTAATTTATTGTATTGTTAATAGCTACACGTACTCGACAAATAAACTTTTATATAAAGTGAACCATTTGTATTACTTAATTGTTATTGGAATAAAATTTCTTAATTTATAAAAAATCTATAGACACTTAATAAGTTAGTTTCTTGTTTTAAAGTTTTCGACAGTACGGACAGCAGAATTAAAAAAAAATTAAATTACTAAAATTTAAAATTTCAAACAAACGAAAAATGCAATTCAACTGCGTATATATCAATCGACTTTGCTCACTTCTTTCTTGAGCGATCATACGATATTTAGAGCTTTAAAGCAATATTTACCTTTTCTTGATTGAGTTGTATTATTCGTATTGAGATAAATTTAAAAAAAAGTTTTTTTTATTTAATAACTCCTATTTTTAGAAATCAAAAAACGAAACTCCAAAGACGGTATTTCATAGGACGACAAATTCCGAACAGATTTATCGACCATGCACTTGTTCTAAAAACATTTCTTAGTATAAAGAAAACTTTCTTTTATAAAAAATTAATGGCGTCATCGCTGGACGTAGACTTGTAACGGATCAGTTTTCCCGTTTTCCTTATTCGTTATAACGCCGCGACACAAGTTAGCCTACGTCACTTTCCGTGCCAAAAATCAGCTCGCTCCGTTGTTATGTTGTTGTATATAAGACTGAGAAACTAACAATAACATTCGCATTAATATTGACAGCGTCTAAAGATAAGGGTGCGCTCGATTAGTGAATAAAATTAAAGTATAACCCATGGCGAACAAACGAATTCAACGCAGGAATGTATGTATGTAAACTCGGCATTGTCACGAACGAGGGCGCGTTCCATTAAAAAGTTTTCATTATTGGCCGCCTTAGCTCGCCGACGACGGTTAGCAGTCCGTTACAGAGAAGGGGGTCATGCTTGCCCCGAGTCGCGTGCACGCTTTCATACGCCTCGTATCGGCTGCCGTTTGAAACATAGAATCTATTTACGCCAGGCCTTCGCAGATTTCCTTTCGGAAACTCTTGCTCAAGCCTCGAACACAAAACTGACAATTAATAAGAGGTTTCGTTGCAATATCGCTTTATTGCGTTTGAAAACGGCTCAATGGACGCCGTCATTGAAACAGCTAGATGTTTCGCAATTTCATAAATATTCCGTTAGCGCCGTGCTTCTGCCTTTATATTGCTTCTCGAGAATTTATCACGTTCCCTCCGAGACGCTTTCTTTTCGCGGAAACGTTCCTTTCTAGCGTTTGACTTTTCGAGAAAGACGACTATAATGTGGAGTGTATTTTAAGACGAGAAATTATAGGTCCTGTGGCGCAACGGATAACGCGTCTGACTACGGATCAGAAGATTCCAGGTTCGAATCCTGGCAGGATCGAAGTCTCTTTTTTTGGTTTTTGTTATTTTTATTTGTACCCACTTTTTTTTTAAATATATTAATAACATAATAAGAGGAAAAAACTAATATTGATATTTTTTTCGATTTAAAAATTACGTTCTATGTTAGTATATCAAAAAAAGTGTGTAAAATCAATAAAATCAAATCTTTGTTCCATTTAGAAGCTTATTGATTTGCAAGCCACGTCTGCATCGACGCTGGCAAATAGCTGAAACGACCGGAGGCCGGTTGTCCTTCCGCGCTGTTTGCAGCACAAAGAGTACTAATGAATTCGATTATACGGACAGAACCCGCGCTTTTCACCGTACGGCGTTCTCGACGCCACATTTTAACAAAACGCCGTATGAACGCGGATTAAGCGAAATACGCCTTTAACTAAAAGCAATACGGGCGCCAATCGAGCGTGCTAAAATAGAGCGAGCGTAATAGCGCCCGACAGCCATCGCCAAAGGCATTCGATCTATTTGACGTGGCGTTTATTTCATTAGTAGACGTATTTTTGCAATTTATTTTTGGTTTCTCATTTGGAATTGGGAATGTGTGCCCGCCGACGAGCTTAATTTCGACATCTGTGCGATAAACGTTATCGGCGAATACGCGGTTAGATTGATAAGCTGTCTTTGTTACATGCAAATTAAATTTTATTAATTTAAATAAAAATGTAACACCAACCAAACAATGGTCGAGACGGATTTTGCCCACGGAAAGTTTTCTCAATCTGAACTAACCACTGTTAGCCGCGCCGGAACATTAATTGGCTGTGAAGCAAACATAGTGCCCTGTTTGGTTTCACGCATTGCGAACAACAGTTTTGCGCTGTTCGGTTCAAAAATAACATTGGAAATATTGCGAAGTTTCGGTGCAATGCGGTAAACGCTTACGTAAGTTTTATCCGACGTATTTACAGTGTTACCAAAACAAATCTGGTAAAACTGCACCAGCCACACAATCCAAACGAAACGCAATCTTTGTAATATAGCACCAAAACAATATCTATCATAACTTTTACTAATATACCCCATAACAAATCGCATTAAGGGCCAATATCAGTTAATAGCGGACAAAAATTATTCACATAACTTAATATAATATCAATAAAAGTAATTACCAATTTTATTACATTTAGATACTTTTCTTTTTAAAGCATTAAAGACACGAACGGTGTAAAAGGTTCATGCAATTTCCCGAACAGGTCGGAGTGAAATTAAGAAATTTTAAGCGGACTGTCTGATAAGTATTGATGTTAATCGTGAAGTGAGAACGTAAATTACACTCCTTTGCAGTGTCCGCCTGACCATGTACCGCATCCACTTATTCTACTGCCAAACGCTAATGCAAAAATGCCTGTAAGTACCACCTTGTACCAGTTTGATAAACAACATTACCAGCATTAAACCCCTTTCTCATTTCTCCGTGACAAAAACAAATAATGTCACCCTGCATCACAAAAAAGAATGCTATACCAAAACATTAATAACCGCATTTTAATGACCAATTTCTGTTAATGTCATAATCTTTGACCAATTGCGTACATATGGTATCGATCTTTTACTGTCAGATACCTTCAACATTTTGTATGGAGGTTGAACAAAAAACCCAGTGGTGAGTACTTACTCTTTTATAAATGATCGCAACGCATACAATAGTAGAACTCTGAAAAGCCCTCGGGCCGAGTAAACGGCTGGTCTTTCCGAAGTTAACCATCTAGAACTGGGAATGCTCGCACAAGCGTAACACCTAAACTCCGACATCCATGCCCGTTCGACCGCGAACCACTTTTCCAGTTCAAACAGAACAGTTGTTGACGCAACACGAAACTCCAGCTAACTGCACTCGATACCTCCTCACGGTCCGAGCTAGATTCGAACAAGAACTAGGTACATTCGCGCACTAACGATCTAAACGAAGTTCTGCGTTCAGCCAACGAACCCACCATTATGATGGAGAAAGTTGGCATCGGTGTCGGTGCTTATTAATTTTCCGTCCGACTATTCGCGCCATCCGTTTTTGTTTCGGATTTTTGTTCTGGAATTTTTTCTCTAGTAATTTCACAGATACGACAACAATATTCTTTACACTAATAAGTCTAAAGCTTTATTTGAAACAACCATTATTTACAATATCATCATTACACTAATCGTAACCTAAAATTGCATGATACCAAGAACGCTGACTGTTTTTCCCCGTTAAATAGTTATACTTAACCTTTGAGCAAGAAAAGTACCAGCCTTCTTGTCACCAGTCGCAATTCTGTACTGAACTGAATAAACGTTGTAAAAATCTCACGACGCCCAAAAAAAGTAAATTCGATAGTATAATTAACAGGCTATAAGTACTTTACGTCATGCACCAATCACTACTAGTGCGGGAATAAATTAGATTAGACTATGAAACTAAGATGTGCTGATTTTCCGGTATAATAATTTAACTGGGCCCACCTAGGGTAGCTCAGAACAATTGGGAATCGAACCTACAATGGCATGCAATACAAGATAAATAATTTTTGAGTTTGTTTCTGCGATTTGACATTTGTAATAAACCTAGTCACATAGAGATGTTATTACCTAAAGCGACTGAGTTTATCTTTAAAAAAATGAGGTAAAAATATGTATATGCCATGGAATTTGCCAGGCGAATGTGATGATCGGGGTCCACCTTAATTACCGCCTGCTCGCTTAATCAAATGAAGAACGCGACAAAGTAAATAAAGCAATGGAACAGACCAAAACATCTACGTATTTGCGATCAGTATTTAGGTTACGGGCGGTATGCCATTTGCAAAACAACACTTAAGGGTACCGTAAAGCCGAGTGGCTATCCCTTCCCGAAAGCGGGTCAGCGCGGACGATGCGACCGGCCACGAGCTCACCTACA
Source organism: Eurytides lysithous rurik (assembly GCA_018247575.1). Classification (NCBI taxonomy): domain Eukaryota; kingdom Metazoa; phylum Arthropoda; class Insecta; order Lepidoptera; family Papilionidae; genus Eurytides; species Eurytides lysithous. Next base: position 8,223 of record DWHO01001484.1, read on the forward strand.
TACGGCCGATTTGCATTCACGCCGCCGTATAATGTACGTATTTAGGGAACGCCGTGGAATCTCTGTAACGGTCGGCCCGTCCGTTAAGACGCTTACTGTCATCGCCATGGACGATTCGACGCGTGGCAAATGTGATCGAACATCAGCCACATAGACGTAGGCTTTTCCATTTATTATGTACTACTTATATATATACTCAGGTCATTTATGACCTTCGGGCATATGGAGGCGACAAATTTGTTCCGTACCAGAAACGCAATAAGTATTGATTGCAACGAAAAATATTTGAAGAGGTTAAGCTCAAAAGAAATTCGTTCCATTCCAAACTTGAATCTAAATCTACCACCAGTTTTTTGTACGTGTCCAAATACCTGTCTATGACCGAAATGCAACTCTGCACTCAACACACGGTCACACAAATACAGACAAAATAAAATTCACAACATGACGGGAAAAACTGCAGTCTATCTAGGGCCGGATTTAGGGGAGTGAATCTGGGACTAAAGCCCCGGGTCCGACACAAAAAAGCAACAGAGGCTCCTCACAATGAGTATCTAAAAGTAGTCTAAAGTTTTTGATTACTTTTATATACTTTAGTTAAAAGAGTTTACTTAGTCTCATGACAAGTTATTTATGGAAAACTCGACTGATCATAGGGCCTCTTGTTCAAGGGCCTCCAGACCTCTAAATGCGACCCTGAACCTATCTATACAACAGTACGTGAAGAGAAACTTAGTACTCCTTTTAAAGCCTATTGCGCGGACGGAACGGGGTGAAAAATTGCTAGCTTTATAGTTTATAATATAGACATTTGCGGAAGTACAAAATGTTTATACATCAAGCATTAAGTGTGCATGTTCATTATTTATTTTTATACTATTAATTTCAAAAACGTGATTTTTCAAATCATAAATGTTACACACAGTTAAAAAACTACATTATTCAATGTATAAAGAGATTTCCTCTTTAAAAAATCCAGCCACCATGCGATCGCGAGAACGGAATGAATATACGACTGACAGTATATCGTATTATGGTCTTGAAGACGCGTTCATATTTGATGTATTTGTGTGTATGTATTTTTAACGTGTTAAACTCGTTTCGCGTTGTGCGGAGATAAGGAAGCGGACACCGGTTTGGTATGAAAATATAGTATAGCAAAATATTCTGCTGGCCGGTGGGCGGACTCTGGTTCCCTTCACTAAGGCGACCTTGCGTCGTCAAGCCACGCTGTCGTTTACCTCGCCGGAATGCGACCAATAATGCAGTTTATTGACAACACGGGAATCGGGCCTAGGGATTTATGTCCAATGAGGGCGTCGCTAATTAACGTGCACTTTTTAAGAAATAAGGCCGCAAGATGAGCAAGTTATGTGCAAATCGTGAGCGAAATCCTTGCGCATAAAAACTCATAATATTTTGATCTCCAGGAACTTAAATTGTTCAGATCTAAGCTGCGCTCGCTATCCAGAGATATAAGTTAGATCTCTATACCCAGGAATTACTTCTCAACATTACCCTTAAAAACGAAAATAAGTAATGCTTCATACTACTACTTGGCGGTAAGGTAAAACTTTAAAAAATATCATATCTATTAAATCAGTGGAATGTATGGTGTTCTATTCACGTGGGAAAGTAAAAAGAATTTAAAAACACTAGCCAGTTTATATTTCTTAAAAAATCATTAACAACTGGAGAGATAACCTCAAAAATAAAATGAATATTAAAAAGAAATAAGCAGTCTCGTTCGATTACCATAAAAACAGGTTGACTAAGGTTAAAAGTGGTAGAGATCAGCGGCGGAACTTTTTCAAATCAGCATAAAGACATCGAGACCGTTAAGATTTTCATAATTTATAACACGACAACATAGCTTTCAAAAAAACCGAAGAAACTAGACTATTTTTAAAAAGAATTATATCTAGGTTCGCTCTAAACATTTTACCGCCTTGCATTTTATTTATCTGATAAAACTTAGTTCCCCGGTATATACATCTAATAAGAAAAAAAGGTTATAATCAAACTTTGTACGAGTATAGCCTCGATATGGAATGGTGTCACATTCCGTATTTCGTGCTTCAAACAGGACCTAATCAAGAACTCAACAACAAACGGCTTTCACTTAGCCACTTGCGAAACATATACAATACCAGCGATTATAAAATCAAATGAGATCTAATGTTTTGTAACATAATATAACATGAGCAAATCATATTATTTATAATCGCGATATAACTAAAGCATCTACATATTTAACATAATAAGAATAACATTGAAAATTCAAATGAGTAATCTAAATGGTTCCACTTTTAAAATCTCCTCGTAGATTTAAATTGTTTGCATTCTAGAATTAATACTTTTACCATTTCATTAGATTCGCAATTACGTATTATTTATTTGAATAAAAATAATACCTTGCATACTTCCTGCAAACCGATTTCAATAATTAAACTAATGAGTTCATTAAAAAAACTATTAACCCGTATTGAAACAGATAAAACTTATCATTACAAAAGATCGTGAATGCCGAAACGGCATTAACGGTTAGTTACGTCGTCTAAGGTCGCAATCCTTAAAACGACCGTAAGAAGTTATCATATCAGCAAGGTGCTCGCGTGCACTATTATTTAGAAAACGAACTAAGCTTATCACACGACACGGTATAAGGCAGAACATTACAGCAACATCTAACTTATGAGCACAATTATGCAAGATGTCTTTCAACGCCTCCAAAGCAGAACACAAAAGGCGCTTGCACAATGAACAAATGCGTATTACAAGTCAAAACGAGCCGTCAATTCGTTGAATATATGTTTCATGTCCCAGGGTCACCAACTCACGCGAACTTAGTGAAACGCAATAACGTAATAAATGGTGTTCTAACACATAAAAATTGCGGTCGCTTTGACAATTAAGACTTGCCAATTAAACCATACGATGCTTTGAAAACATGCTGACACGTGGTCAAAATAAGTAAATTATCTTTAACTCGAATGAGTTAATTCCATAACGGCGCGAAAAAATAAAAAAAATAACGATTCTATCTACTTTATACGTAAGCTGTTTAAAAATGTTAACTAGGAACAATGTTCGTTACAAAACTCAGTGACTGATTTTTGCCATTAAAAAAGAAAAAAAATATTTACCTTTCAAAATTTTCGGATACAAATTCGTTAAATCGTTAATTAAACTTTAAACAATAAATGGAACATTACATGAGCTATTCATATAATCATATGCAACATTGCATATATAAAAATTACTCCGATCACATTTACCAAGGCCATACTTTAAGATGCTTGAATTAATTTTACTCCAACAAACCTCGGCAATTTATGATTATTCTTGCAGTATTACGTGCCCACTAGGCAACCAGCTTAAGGCATTGCATAATCTTACACAAAGCCCTGCCCACACTTCAATCGCGATATAACAACGCTTCATCCGCCAGCTCGACCTAATACATTAGAGAACATACCTATAACCATAATACAATAACAACTATATCCAATTTATTTTCTAGTTTTCTCATCTCGGGCAACGTTATAGTCGATAAAGGCATTTCTCTTAAACAGTAATAAGCGCTCGCTTTTGCTTCAGCGAATTCATATTACAAAGGCCTTTTGGTAACTATATCTACAATATCGAATGGTACACAGAGAAATAAATTGACGACGTTTCTTTTAACGGAGTTCTGCCTTCGATCGATTTATAATTTTAAAGCGCAATCACAACAACCTCTTACTTAACGGGCTTTCGTTATAGTAATAAATGTTATTCACGAAGTTCCAAAGCGGCTAAAGCTGCTGAAGAAAAATTCCATCGCTTTCAAGTGTTTTAAAAACATAGGGTCCGAAATAAGAAAAGAAATGTTTTACTTTAAATACAATTAAAACAAATTAGCTATCTTTTGACATGTGTCGATTGAAATTTATTGCCGTTTACTTACTAAAGTTATACATACTGAAAAGGTGATGGTCTGTTTAAATTTTGATTTGATTTAACAAAAAATAAGGAACAAATTATCACTGTTTTGTGTCCCTATATATGTACACTTTGTGTATATTAAATGTATTGCACTTTGTTATTCTTAATTCACGACTATTATATAGTATTTTTAACATAGCCATTTTATCTTTCAGGTACCCCAACAACGTTTTTGTTTTCAATTCGGTAAATGATTGTCGAAGGGCCATTCTTTAAATGTGAGTAAAACAATGACATCTTTTATATCGTAACTGTCCATGGGGGGGCGTTCCTTTAGCGCTTTCTCAACTGTGCTGAAAGGGTAAAGTTAACATAGCAATTACCGAGCATAAAGTTTTATCATCAATACGTAACTACCGTTGCGGCAAGCTTTCCAAGTGTTTATTTAGTACGAGACACTGTGTGACATTATTATTAACAAGTGTCTTATACCAACATGCGTTATATACCATAGAGTTCAATATAAAAGAAATATATTCTACTTTTATCATTGGGTACGCTAAATGGCGAAAATTATTCATTTTACCTGCGAACAGAACGGGGAAAAGCAGTCGTTTAGATTAATTTATACCAGTAACCGTTTCGATTCGGTGAACTTTAGGGTCATCGTCTCGTAAATCACGACTCTTTGACTTGTACGCCAATCCAATAAAATTACTTTAGCGACTGTGCATTCTGGAAATTTCGTAAAGACATTTGATTATTTGATTTTATTAACATACATTTATCTAAAATACGGAGCAGACTGTTCCTAAAACCTATTCATGCTAATGAACATGTTAAGTCACTTTATCATAATTAGGATTTACCAAAAGAGATCGTCTTACAAACTTAGCTCAAAAACACCGCCCAAAAATGTATGTATTATCAACTTGTCTTTACTTTCACTGACTTAAAATCTTTATTTTATCTCAATGGCTTCAACAATTCTTGAGCGATGTATGGTACATCGCAGAATAACGTCAGCCAGATGAGCTAAAATAGTTTCTATGCATTCAGTAAAATAATTAAAACACAATAAATATAATCTTCATCAGCTCCGGGCAAATCGCGTGAGAGCAAACGCTCTGTAATATATATGTAATTCAAAGTAATAACGTTAATGGAGCAATCCGATAGGCAAATATGAAATGAGGTCAAGCACTCTGTCGAAGCTGTGCAATCGAACAATGTTTCCAACAAACTATGCAGACATTACGTTATCTCACGTAATGTTTCACGCGGTGGACCGGTTTCATTTAGGAAGTGGCGAATGGCGGAGCGCACGCAGCGCCACTATTTCAATAAGTGGTAAATAGCTCGGGGGACGTCTACAAGTGAAATTTTCTCACGTATAATCCGACGTTAACAACATCACAGGGATACGTGACACCGGTCTTTAGTACGTGTTTTATTCGCGACACCGCGTATTCCTGACGCAAATGCCCAGCGAGGTTTGAATATATATCTCTGAACGTTACATTCGATAGAAATAAATAGTTGACACTTGTTTTTATAGGTTTCATGCCAATTAATTATCAATTTCGACTTTATTCAGCAAATCATGTTATTCAGAATTGTCAATACAGCATATATCGTCGAGGGAGGAGCTCTGATGCTTAAACTAATAAAAAAAATCACACATGAGTATATAAATCGTCGTATAGGCAATTTGCAAAAAATTAGTTTGCATCAAATTAAATCTTTGGTTTGCTCCAGTATACTTGTATCTTACGCATTACTTTGGTTAGGTCCCCGCTTTAACATCTCTTATATCTTATATTCACTGATGTTTTTGCTTTCAGCCTATGCGGCTCTATAAAGCTTCATCGGGCACCGCACCCGTGTTTTTAACATCTGTTTTAGGCATTGTTTTATACCTACGTATCAATTGAATTTCTTATTCAATTTAAAACATGTATCTGTATCAATCAAATTTCCAAAGCCGATGTATTAAATTTATTCAAAAAGCCTCCGAAATACTCGAAGCAGTGTTATGAGATAGACCTATATCTCGTTTCCCTTTACGTTTATTGTTATTTAATCAACTCACAACTGTTTTCAAACAATAGAAAGGAAAACAGAAACGACGAAGATATTTCATTAGAGTATATCAAATTGGCCAGCTTATTGGATTTCTTAAAGCCGTCTGAATCGGAAACCTACAAGTGAAAAATCATTCCTAGGCTTGTAATCTGGTATTGGAGACTTAAGGATGCTTATTATTCTAACGCCGTCTACGGGCCATTGTCGGAATAATAAAAGTTGACACTATACAACCATTCGCTAAAGAAACTAACGATATCGCAGCGGCACTCTCTGGCATTGCTCGAATACAAAGTAATATTTTCTGTGAGCCTTTTAAAAATTATAGACTGAGTTACTTCTTTAATGCAATCTCTATTATACATATTGACGCTTTGAGGCGGAAGTTTGCTCTTCAATTCCTATCGTAATTTAGAGAATGTAGACTAAAAATAATTTACATATCATAGATTGAGAAAATAATTTACATATTTCGATACATAAAACGTAATCCATTCGAGCAATAATTTAAACCTTCTGGGAAACTAAGTGAATTTATTTTCTCGTGTACACTTGAAGAGTTTAGACACAAAAACGAGAAAATAACCGGAATATGTGAAACCACTTTATTTTGTAATAAACTAGACTAGTTAAACGACGTTAATGTATGACAGCCTGAAGTTTCAATAAGTTTAAATTTTTTGCAAAAGTTTGTGAATTTACTCCTATTGATACTAATTACAGACTCCAGTGCCTTATTTATTATTAGACATACAGTAATAAAAAGAATACAAGTCATTATAACGATTAGTGACAAACTAAAGTATTCAATTAACCCTGGTAACTTTAAAGTTATATTTATATTTTGTAAACTTTTTCTAAACTGCAGTTAACCCTGTTAATTTATTCGACTTTCATTATAGATAGGTTGTTGTTGTTCGTTAAATAAACTATTATAGATAAATAATTTTATTAATATTGTTTCGATCCCTGTATTTTATTATTGCCCTTATATTATTCTACCTGTTTAATACCGCGACTGGTATTAGTTTGACTTGATGTGTAGCACTAGGGATTACTAAATAAAACCACTGTGTACTGATCTGAGGTTCGATCTACGATACTAATTTACTGG
>DWHO01001485.1:0-15339 GCA_018247575.1 Eurytides lysithous rurik
CCCTCCGCGGGATTCGAACCCACGACCTCCGTTTTGTAAAGCGCCGGCCTATACCACTAGGCCACGGAGGCAGTCAAAAGTCAGTCAAAAGTCAGTCTCTCTTCTCTACAATAGATACTTGTGAAAACGGGAGACAATAAAACTATTTAGTCCTGTACTTATCTATAGAGTACTACTGAACGGGCCGGCTCGAAACTGTTAAATACAAGTCCGGTGAGTAAGGTGGCCGGTGGCTGTGAACATAAGGCAAGCGTTGATTTGATTTAAATCGAAAACAAAATATAGATGATTGTTATCGTAAATTCCACACAACTGTCAACCAAAAAAAGAATCTGAATTTTGTAAAGGTCGATTTGAGTTGGTTTTGGATAAATCTTAGGTATTTTTTATTACTTACATTGCCAGTCAAAAGTTTGAGACCACTAATAAAAACTTGTTATTAGGAAATACTTTGCAAAATATTGATAAAAAATCGGCACACCTGAATATTCTTTTGTATATAAGCCAAGGAAAAGGCAATAAACAAGCAATGTTTCGAAACTTCAATGTGAGCTGCGGAAGAGGTAGTCCGATAATCGATCGTAATTTTTTTACCTCAATACTACAGTTGATACTTCTTTTATTGTACATCAACCTACAATGCAATTGTTCTATATATATTTTCATCGCACTATTGTGCGGTACAAAAAAACTGGCAGTAATCAAGATAGTCCACGCTCTGGGAGACCAAGAACTATGACTTCTAGTGAAGACAAATTTATTGTAGCAAGCGAAATAGATGCCTAACAGCCCCAGAAATTTGTGTTGAAGTCAACAAATCTGGATCTGGTTTAAGTTGACTTTAGTTAAATTCCAGGGTTAAGCCAACCATTATACAGAATGCAAAAAATTGTGTACCCAGTAACCTTCTCCAAAAATCTTATAATTCGAACCCGTAAAATCCGCTGCCGATAGATGTCCATGCACTTTCAATACCATTAAGTTTAAACTACACAGGTACACCCGTTTGCGGATTAACGGAATGTGATTTTGTACGACAGGAAGATTTGAACGTGACAAATTTAATTTCACCAGAATTGTCAGTTGGTGGCAGCAAATCTAAAAGATTTATCTGTTAGGTAACGAGGTATGAGAGGCAGAATATACAATTAGACAAAATAAATTTCATGACTTGTTCTTGTGTTATTAAAAATATTTTGAGGTTACAAGTTTTTTTCTTGAGGCTGTTGCTAAGCTATTTACTTCAGCGTCACAGAAGTTCGATTCCTTTCCCGGCCAGGTCTAACATTTGTATGAACTACAGATAATTGTTTCGGGTATGGGCATAGGTCTGTGTAAAATTTATGTATGTGAAATGCGCTTATGATAGTTCTATCTTACTTAAACGTTTAAAGAAATATTATTCGAAGCTATCTTTTACTTAAAATTAGACAAACTAACTCAGCAGACACCATTCCTATATTTCGACTTTGATTATGATGAAGATAAATAGCTTTTTTACTACTGTTAATGTTATTTAAAAAAATGCGTTAAGTGAAAATGTAATAGTGCCTTGTGGTCCGGCAATTTTCAACGTGGTAGAAAAAAAAAAGTCATTTAAGTCCCAATTCTTTTTAATCCGGCACAAATCAGACAACTCTTCAATGTTTGAAAGCCAAAAACCTTCAAACAAGTTAGGTTACTGTCATTAAATTATTGGTATGTCCTGTTTAAGCTTTGGAGAAACGGATCAGTGAAATTGTGGCATTGATAATCACTAGGGAAGTGAAATGGCATGCTCAACATTTATCCGAGAAAATATCAAAAAGTAAGCAAATGAAGTCAAAACAGACGCGGGCGGTACCGTTGGCTCTGATAAGATTTAAAATAAGTTCATAAAACCGTGAAGTATATAAAATTTAATGTAAAAGTCCAATGCTTGCTACGCTCCACCTGTCGGTTAATATCTATGTTTAAATGAAAGACTTTTTGATATATTTGATGTACCATAAACTGATAATATTGGATTTATTTCATTTCATGTGTCACGTTTTTCAAAAACCATGTAAACATCAATCATTTGTTTTTTTTATTGTGGCGGACTGACATGGCTACAGTATTAACAAGTACTTGAAATTGTAAAATAAATCGCGATAAACAGCTTTATATGAGGATATCATAAATTTTTGGTATAAGAAAAATTAATAATTCATTTGGAAACCGAATCAGTTACAGGGAAGTCAAGGACGAAACCGGGTGTCTATATAAAGTAGACAGGAATTATGTTTTATACCGAATATTCTTCTCACCTCAGAGAACCGAGAGTGAATCGTCTGCTCGGTAACAAATTTTGATTAAATCTCAGCCCCTCGTCCTGTGGCCATTATGCTAGATGGAAAATATTTTCTTTTAGGCCCATTCAAATGGACGCCATTTTAGAAATCAGGTTTTGTATTTGAGCTTTCACTCGAACAGTGTTCGTATAATTTAGCTCGATCATTACATGATTAATTTACTTTAGTAGTTGTCCTTTGAAATTTCTTCGCTTGGAAATAATTAATGTGTTTAGAATTAGAAGTAAGGGGTCAAACAAAACGAGCCTACAAAGTATATACGGCTTCATTTATTTTTTATACAAAAAAACATGTTTGTTTATTTGTCGTCTGCGTATACGATTGTGAGAACTCTTGGAGGCCATTTTGCGTTCATTCCCAAAAGTTCCCAACTCAAAAAACAATAAAGTCGATCATATTAATGTGGTATCTCTGAAAAGTTGTTTGATCATATTAATGTGATCATGTATCTCTGAAAAGTTGTAAGAACTATATCGTAATACATATACAGGTACTTAATAAGAACGTTAATTCATAGTTAACTACCTCGGTGACTTAGTGGAATAGACCCCGCTTCAGAAACTGGAGGTCGCGGGTTCGAATCCCGCGGATGGCAGTGGCTCTGATTTGTTATTTCTTAATTAAATTAAGTCGTTATGGGCTGATTAACCAATTGCTTAAAAATTGTATTGATACATGTGTCGTATAGGCATATAAAAAGTATTCCTAAAAGTATATATGTGCATTTTAAAAGTAAAGTTCAATATCACTGCCTCTGTGTCTGATTTCTCTCCGGTCGTGTCGGTTATCCGTCCCATCGGGCTATAAGGACAAGGGACGAGTGAGTGCACCTGTGTCTGCGCGAACGCTTGTACACTATAATATATCCCGCCGTGACCGGAATCGGTCGGGAGGTCATTATTATTATTACATAATCTGCTTAAAATTAAAAAAAAAACTAGTCTTTGATGCCATCCATACCGCCGAAGATAGGACAAGGGGGCGTAAGATAGTTCAGGAGGAAGTAATTCGAAGAGGTCACGACCCTCAGCATTAAGCAAGTACGATACCAGGAGGGAATCTGCTCAGCCCCACCTTTCGCTTATCACACAGAGATGTGAGATGTTACACATTTATGACCAGTAACGGTGACAACATCGCTCATTAAACCGGAACAGTCTTACTCACACGTTACTATTTTGTCCTAGAATTGCTGCGGCTTTGCTTCCTTGGTTTTCGCCGTGATTTATTTTCCTTTTTCATCTTAGATATAGGCAACGAAAAGTGACTTTATCCCGAAGCCCTAAGATGTACGAATAATGACCTAAACCTAAGAGAAGAGAAAAACGGCCTCGTTGTATATATATATTTTTTTTATGTAGAAGGCTGAGAAACGAGCAAACGGTTCACCTGATGGTAAGCGATTACCGCCACCCATGGACATTTGCAACATTACTAAAATTACAAATGCGTTGCCAGTCTTTAAGGGGTAAATTTTAAGAGAAGGATTGAGGATGATCGAGGGGGAAAGGGAGGGAGAGGAGCGGGAACAAGAGTGAGAGAAGGAATGAGAGGAAGAGTGAGAGAAGGAAAAACACTTCCACTTTTCTGTGAGGTCGTGGTACTAATCCGATTCGAGCCGGCCCATTCAGCAGCGGGAACAGCTGCGTGGCTCTACCACCGTTAAAATATTTTGCTCGTCCTATGCTCGTCGCACAAATATTTTGTCCTGGGTGGGAATCGATCCCACGACCTTTGGTTTTGCAGTCAGGAGCACTAACCACCACACCAACGGGCCACTCAAAACTTGCTTGCACGTGGAAAAATGAAGAGAGGTTAAGCGAAGAAGTTTCGATGCAACAAAAACTCTTTGTGCCGTCTGTAATCCACACAGGACGTCCTGGCGCTGGGCTGTTTAATGATTAAACATTAATATTAATAATGTCCTCCCGACTGATTCCGGCGGCCGATCTACAAGAGGTCAAGTGTGCAGGTTAGATTATACTGCACGAGCGTTTGCGCAAACACAGATGCACTCACTCTTTACTCTCATAGCCTGATGGGACAATTAACCGACACGAGCGGTGAGAGATTCAGGCACAATACCGACTTCTCAAGCCACCGCTAGATGGTGTTGGCAAGAACCCTGCAAATTTTACAGGCCCGTCCAACGCATAGATCATCTTATTTTGCAGGCAATCCGATGAACAGCCCGTAATGCCCTAACCAAACGCCTTAACCAAACTAAGAACAACAACGCAAAGTCATTGCCCTCTGTGGTATTCGAACCCACCACCTCCGATTTGTAAAGCGCGGACCTATACCACTAGGCCTGCTAGGTGACAACACATTACTGCTTGTGTTACTACACATTACTGGAACGTTGTGGCATAACCCTGGACTCTGCAGACGAGTCCAAGAGTTGTACTGACAGTTCTCATTTATACAGAACAATATAAAAGTAAGGACGCTCATGGTGGAATGGAAAGTGGTATTATCATTTATTCTTTTTTTTTTTTTCTTTTTAAAAACGCCGCCCCTATTGTAAGATAGAAATATCTTGTGTTATAAGGGCGTTTTTACATACATAAATTTCACACGGACAAACGCCCAGATCCCAGACAAATAATTGTATTTCATACAAATATTTGCCCCGGGTGGGAATCGAACCCACGACCTGCGACGCCAAAGCCAATAGCCTAGCATCTGCGTCAAATGGTCATCAAAATAATAATTAAATAAGTAATTAGACTGTTAACATCTTTAAATTGACATTGAAACTTTTTAAGATTTTTGTATTACTTTGATAATTCAAAGTAATACAAAAATCCTTAAAAAGACCTAATGGGCTGAGTAGTAATGTATAAAATAATATAGGTAATGCATAAATAATTCAGATTGCATGCTGCTTTTTTTTTAAGTGTATATCATTTCACTTTCACAAAATAATAGTTATTTACTGATCATGTTTTCTACTTTGTCCTGACAATCACAGGGAATAATTTTTATAAAAAAGTTTTTTTTTTTAAATATACTGCAGTCACTTACTTGACATTGATATTGTTCAACAGCTGCTGAGTTTCAGCATAACGCGCCTCTACTTTAGCAGCCTGGTCTAGCCAAGCGGTTCTGACAGCAGTCCAGCGCACAAAGTGTTCTTGCAAGAGATGTTCTTTGGAAGGTGGAGGGGCTTCACGCTGGAATTATAAAAGTATCTAAGAGCTTAATGTTTTTTAATCATTGACAGCTACTACCTAACAAATCAAGCAACTCTTAGTGGTTGGCAAGGACTTACATAATTTAAATTGATTTTGTCTTTGTCCAATTTTTTTTGCTCTGGTACGAGTTCTGGTATCCTTGAGATGGGTGGCCCTTCTGGTCCGGGCAATTCTACACTATCCTCCTGTGGTTCTGGGTCTGGATACTTTTTTCTGCAAAATATTTTTGTTATGAAAAAATATCACTTATCAATGTCAACTATAAAAAAGTGCTTTCGTTCATGGCTGGTTGTTTTTTGTATTATAAATATTTTCTGAAATTTAATAAATGTGGCTTGAATGCATAGATAATCTTGATCTTACTTGTCCGACAATCAGTTGATTTGATCTGCCTCTCTATTCTAAGCTAACTGGAAAAAGCAGTACAAAGAAATTTTCCTTTGCAAGATTCAAATACACTTTACTGAAAAGAGAAATGTATAAGGACTTTTTGTTCTAGTAACAAGGATAATGTTCATAGAGAAATATACCAAGTGTAAAATATAACATCTTTTACCCAAATTCGCTGTAATTGGCTTTAGGTTGATTTGCAATCCATGCTCGGCAGATAGGGTATAAAGGAGAGTCTTCACTAAATTGGGACAGGTCAACACTTCTGTCAAAAAGTTTTAAAACATAAGACTGCCTTGCAGGAGAGTGTTTTCTCAAAGACTTTTCATCTTCATCTGATGTATATTCTCTTGATGGCTCCTGACTAGTGCGTCTAAAAAGTAATGAGTATAATGTGAGTAACATTTAAAATCGTACTAAGATATATGAAACATGATAATTAATAATTTATTTTATTATTTCATGACTCCTTGGAGCAGTTGTTAAGCTATTGACATTGATGTTGCATTTTATGGGTTTGATCCCCACCTGAGAGAAAATTATTAAATTGATTTAATTATATTATGTTCCAGTGCATAGTTATCGTCAAAAAGCATAATAAACGTGTTTTTTTAAAGGTTTTTTAATAAATTTTCTGTTAATTTTTTGTTGTTTTCACAGGAGCAATATATCGATATATGCACTGATATATTTCGAATTTAATTGTAGCAACACAAAAATTACAAGTAAACAAAGGACGAGATAACTCATAGTTGGCAGTCAACGTGTTAATAACTAGGTGATATATATCCTTACAATATTCTTATTACTATGCCTTTACTACATGATATATTAGATAACATAAATACCTTTCCCGTTTAATTGGACTGTGACCAGAGGAGGCATCCGATTCATCTCCAAGAACTTCCATCAAAGCACCTTTAAGGCGACCGCGCGCTGTAGAAACTTCCTTGTCTACAAAAAACATTTTAAACTTAAAATTTATTATTCTGAAGACAAATATTTTTTTAAATCGATTTCGAGAGGCTTTAAAAAAATAAATATATGTGTTTTACATGTAAAGGAGCTGTTTTAAATAAAATATATATTTAAAACAGCTCCTTTACTACTTTTTTCTATTACTGTAATTTAAAATTTTTAACAAAAACCTTTAGTATCTTCACACTCCTTTCCACTATTCATCTTTGTTTTATTTTTCGTAGTTAGTAATCTTATTCTCTTAGGCATTTTAAAAAATATTCTAAAACGTGCTAAAAGATAACACTATAAAATAAATGATATAAATTGTAAATGAAATTTTAAAATCAATTGAAAAATTAACAACTCCCTACCGCAATCCAATCAAATAGAAAATAAGAATAATTTAATACAGATCACATTATAATCATATAATGTAGAATATAGACAATATATAAATGTGTCAGTAACTTATCGTAGTTAATTTAACTATTATATGTTTTGTGTAAAAGTAATTTTGAATAAAAGTAAGCAAAATAAAAAATAAATAGATAGATAGATAATACTTTATTTAGGTTTAAAACAAAAAATATTTTACCTATATTCAATCTGTAACAATTTCAAAAGTCAAAATAGTTGTAAAGACAGAAAAAAAAGCTACTCTGTGGTAGTACTGCATGGATAATACGAAAATAGTATAATAGTATAAGAATAAGTTACCCTGGGGATGACTTTACGACAGATTTTTTGATATTGATAAATTGTTTTCTTGAAGTTGAAATGGCTACAACAGCTTACGAGCATGATGCCGATGGTAAGAGTTAATTGTTTTAATATTTACTCTGTCATGAATATCCTTAGAAACTTGTTTTGCAACTCGCAGATTTATTTTTGTAGTTGTAGTTTTGTTTTTCAAACAATGAAAAAAATTATTAATTGTGGTATTTTCACTGTAAAACTTTAATTTGTTTACCTTTTTTTAACTTTTTTGCATTATTTGCTCGATTTTTCTTAATAATTTACACCAAACTAATTTTGTACTTGTTTTATTATTTAGGTTGTAAATTTATACCTGCATCACAGCGTCCTGATGGAACCTGGAGAAAGCCGCGACGAATTAAGGAGGGTTATGTGCCCCAGGAGGAAGTTCCTTTGTATGAAAGTAAGGGCAAGCAGTTCAAAGCTCGTCAAAACACAGGTATACCCGTAGGGCTGACCGCAGAAATTGTAGCCCAGGCTCAAAAAAAGAAAGGCCATGGTGGAACTCTACAACCAATACCTGGTATGATTATTAATGTTGATAAGAAGAAGAAGAAAAAGAAGTCAGGTTTGTGTTGCATATTTTATTGATTCCTTTAAGTAGATTTTAGTCTGCATAAAAAAGAAGTATTTAAATTGTCTATGCATAAGGCAAATACCGTTCTGAATGTTAATGTTATCATGTTTTGCATACTAATAGAAAGTTTTTTTTAACATTTTTAAAACAGTTACATGTCTAAAATTGCAGGTGTAGACGAGGTAGCAGACAAATTATCTAAATGTGAGATAATAGAACCTACATTTAATAACCCTACGCCACACTCTAATAACTCATCACCAGCAATAGATCCAGCAAAAAGATTAAAAAATTTAAGAAAGAAGTTAAGAGAGATTGAAACACTTGAAGAAAAGATAAAATTGGGCAGCCTTATTAACCCTGATAAAGATCAAAAGGAGAAACTATCAAAGAAGAAAGACATACTAGGCGAGATAGAGAAATTAGAAAAATCTAGTGGAGACAGCTCTGAATTGTAGAAACAATTAGGTGTTTTATGAAAGTGGAATGATTTTAATTACCTGTGAAATTAAGGATCATGAGTTTTGTGTTCGTTTACTCAATTATAAATTATTTACGATCTATAATTCTTTATTTATATCAACCAACCCTGTCTTTAATCAACAGCTGAGGCTGTGTTAACCAGGTTGTGACTAATCTTTGTTATATAAAAATTTTACTTATTAAAAAATAGGAATATAGTTTGGATATCTATATGCAAAAATAAGCAATTGGTCTAATATCAATGTTTTATTTACTTATCTGTTTGTCTGTAAAACCTAATACAGTACAGATTTTTAAAATCTGAGAGTTTTCTAATAAAATGAAAAGAATGTTTGATATTCTAAGTGTAATTTTTCCTGTGATAGGCCTGTACCTGCTATATAGTTCTAGTACATGAAAAATTCACACTTTATTATGAATTACCTTCTTAAAACACAAATATAAGTGAAAGTATTTGTATGGCATTTCATATAAATATATCTCAATTAATATTTGTGTTGTCTACACTCAAATACAAACAGTGACACTCAAATAAGATATTATTGTAGGTACATTGAAAACATTATTTGCCAACATAATCTATGTGTTTTCATCAAGTTCAACAAACCAGTTTTTAAAGAATTTAAATATAATAAATAGCAACAAATACAATTTATATACATCCATTTCATTTAAAAAAAAAAATATTGCAGTTGAATTATTAAATGTATAATTTTATTCCCCTAATGATTAACAATATTCTTGATCATAACAGCACATGGCCCTTCATTGACCAACTAAATACATGACTGTTCATTTCAATGATTTGTAATGATTTTGGAAAAAATATCCTTTATGTAAAAAAACATCACACAAATGTCAACGGTGAAGTACTTACCCACATGATATTTTGACAAAAAGACAAAAGTGTTGCAAATGTTTACTGAAGACATGATGACATCTCACTAGTCGAGAATATGTGTAACACTTTATTATAACAAACAATTGTAGAACATACACAGAAAGAATTACATTGTCAGAAAAAAGGAACGAATAACACTAGTGTGGATGATTAAAAATCCATTGAATAGAAAATAAAGTTTAATTGCTTTAAAGTTATAAAAACAGTACTATATTTAGTATAAAAATATATACAAAAAGTTTATTTGTTTCAAAGATTCTAAACTATCACACCTTTAATTAAAGTTCGAAAGATAATTACAAATATAAGTATGCAACTCAGAAAATAACACTACCATATCTAAATTAAACCATATCCATGCTATGAAAACACAGTAAAGAATAAATATCAGATCTCTGTTCAATTTGAGTTTTTATTTTTTATAAGTAATTTTTTAAAAGACAAAAACTTGAGCGGTAATAAAATGAATGTAATTATTCACTTCAATACAAGTTACTAGTTTTACTGTTGAATGTAAGTAAAACATTTCACTTTGTTTTAATAAAATTTTATTAACTAATAGTCGAGAATGTATTTAAGTGGAAAAATATGACTGCATATCTGAAAAAAAAAAAATTGTAATGAGTTAAATGTATACATAAAAAAGATATATTCAACAAAGCATAGAGAGCTGCAAAATAGAAGATGATATACAAGGGCATATGATAATGGCGAATTTTGGTTAGTATGAATTTACAAATTTTTACTTTTTTTTAACCTAATAGATTTAATTTCTGCAATTGCTTAAAATATTTGCAGGAAACAGCAAGTATCTTATTCTGATATTAGATAGGTAACTTACCATTTCGCCTCGCGTAATTACCCAAACATGCAAGAATTCCTATTACCGCAATCCCCACACCTATTACTGTGGCTAGGAAATCTCCGAAATCGTAGCCTGATGATGCTTCAACATTACTAACAGCTAATAACGCAAACAAAAAGACGCAAAATTGTAAATACATCATTCCGGCTAAATGTTTTTTAAAAAATACGACGCAAGTGTAATTTAAAGTTAGCTTTGTATTGTCACAAACGTCATAATATTCACCAAGTTGCGAGAAAAACGAATGATTGATGTTAAAAGCTAACTCATCGATGTATATGGAGAACATCGAAATATGCCGTCGATATGGGTAATAATTTAAAATAAAAGGAACTATATTACGAGCTGTGTGAATATAAATGATGGTTTGTTTAAGTATTAATTTCTGAACGTGATTACAAAACGGTTTATCGGCATATCAATTATAAATTCCAATAAATAAATATGAATTTAAACGACATTTAACTCACTGGTTTTTGTCGTATATCATATACTGTTATATATAACATTATAAGTAGTGATGAGCGAGTATAAGATTTACTAATGAAGTAGTTCGACAATTGGGATTTTTTCGAGATATTTCAATTATAAACTTAGACTATATTTTTTTATACGTGGGTGAAGGAGACCCTTGGAACCTCCGCGAACCACACTTAACGTAACGTAACTTTATTGGTCGGCAATTAATTTTACTGTTACATTTAGGTATTGTCTCCATATAGGTGATATGGAGAAAACTCCCTGAAAAGTATCATTTTTTTTGTCAGGGTTTTTTATACTAATACTAACCACGATGACCCGTTTGGCGCAGTTGCTAAGCTTCCGTTGGCTTCGGCGTCGCAGGTCATGGGTTAAATTTTTACTAATCCTTCTCATTCTTATCTTATCTCATCTCGCTTCAAACCCAATTATTTTCTTTTTTCGACTTCGGCTAAGCTGAGCTAATCCTATCCGCATTTATTTTTGTGAATGCAGATGTAGATGCAGGTGTCTGAATTAGGAATGTAACAAATATTTGGATTTGCATCCGCAATGACGAATGTTCTGCAAAAACTAAGACATCTGCATCTACTTTCGCGAAATTAATGTAGTTGTGGATGTTCGCTCGATCAGGCAAATATTGATCGATTAATACACGATATTATAAAAAAGAAGGACAGTGAGCATGGGGTCTCCCAATTACAACGAGCATAAGATTTACAATTAGATTATTTTTTTCCGAACAAGATACGGAACCGATGGATATTGTCACGCATTATATACACATTGTATGTAGATTTAAGAAACATCAGAAAGTTTTATTGCTACAGTTTGAAGATTTTTACATAATAAGATTTTTTTATGGAAATCAAGATGACGAGACGAGATAATTATAACAAACAATTGTAGAAAATACACTGAGAGATGGTAAACGATATTTACGTGTAACAGCGCAGCGCAGACCGCTCTGTTCCACCAGAGATATGCAGTGGAGTATCTTCAGTTTCAGTAATTTCTCTGAATAAAAACGTCAAACAAACACGTGACAAAAATTTGTGTGAGTCACGGTAACAAGCTGTTTGCCGAGTCAGCGTGTACTTTGTGAACTTTATATCATGTTTGTGAACAAAACCGAACATAATGGTATTATTTCCTAGTGCCCCTTGAATAAAATGCCTCTTTCATTTTATTCTTAATGACTACTCAGTAATAAATCTTTGCGAACCAGGTTTGAATCTTAAAACGCAACAATATACCTATTAATGATTAAAATGCCAACTTTCTTGCAAAAAGAAATATTGCCCTCATGTGAAGTTCATGAGATCCGTATCTGCAATGTAGTAAAAAATCTGCATCCACATCATCTTTAATCTATAATGTAATCATCCCTTGTTTGAATGAGAACAGGCTATCGACCATTAGATGTACTTGACCTAGACTTCACAAATATTTCCCACAATATATTTTTCTCACCTCGAACATGTTTTTATGCATAACCCAGATGCGGGGTTCATCTTACTCGAAGAATTATAACCTATGAAATGCTTGTGCAGCTTCTCTAAAAGTTGAGTCCGACAGAGCTTTACCTGCCTCCACCCAGTTAGACATACAATATCAGAAAGGTAAAAATATTTATAAAAATTGTGATAATGTAATTAATGAAAATATAAAATAACTTTATGATCATGTGACAAATTAATAGCAAATTGGTGATATTTTGTTATTTCGGCACGATATGCTTTTGATAATCTGTGCTCTGTGATAGTGACGTTTATTTATGTATCTAATAAATAGATAGGAGAATTGTCTTGAGAGTTAAATTTTAAGCCAGACATTCGTGTCGTTGGTCAGCGATAACTTTAGCCGCAAAAAGTCGCAAATGTTTAGTATTTAATTTGTTGATTAGATTCAATAATTACGTACTATTGTTTTAGACTTATGCATCAATTATATAAAAAGTAACCTAATCATTGTTATGATCAAAATCTAAACTTATCGATCGTCAATAAGTGGTCAAATCAACAAAAATGAATTATAATTCCGGAGGGAGTGGTGGTAAAGGGTTTGGATTTGCTGGGTTTACAATGCCTAAGCGCAATCCATCCAATGTGTCTTTGCATGCTGTACCTCCACCGACGACGTCTATGCATGCCGTACCACCCCCTACTTCTGGTTTTTCAAAACAAGGCTATTCAACAATGAGTTCAATAACACAGAACGCAGTTTCTGGCAATTGGGGAACCCTTGGTAAAAAACGCTCCAAAACAGAAGATGAGTAAGTTATACATTAAAAATTATATTAAAGATATTTAAAAAAATATTAAAGAAAAGTAGTCCTACAAATCTTTATTTTGATGTTGAATCTATTAAAATACAGGAACCTTAGGAAGCATTATTATGTATATTATGTATTCATTGAGCCAAATATAACTAATAAGAAAGGAAATAAAAATGAGTAGAGATAGATAGCATGCAATAATAATAAGATGCAAATAATATGAAGTAATTTATTTTGCAATCAACTTTGTTCTGTGATGAAAGGTTTATAATTGTATTTAAAGCTTTTCAAAAACATCTTACTTCACTGTAATGTCATTACTTATGTTTACAATCATTAATCAATTTGGAAAAAAAAAAATTAGTTAAAGCAACTAGGAAACATACATTAAAAAAAAATGACTTTTACTTTAAATATTCATATTAATTTAGTAATTTTTTTCCTTAATATATACTCCTAGAAATTTTAAGAAGTTTTCAATATTGTCATGCAGTTGTAGATATTTACCTTAATGGTAATAAATGATTTTTTCATTGCCTTTTTAGATTTGAAGTGCCAGTCCATAAATCAGATTTAAGTTATTATGACTTTTGAATGTGTAAAAAAAAAAAATTAAGTTGAACACACATTACAAAGACTTATTTCTATGTGGGCATTTAATTTATTGGTCTATGAGATAATCTACTTTTTAATTCTATTATTTAATTACCATGTACACACTTGGACAATAAAGTAGTGCCAATAAATAAATCAGGGCATAGACAATCATTCAAACTTCTGTTACATTTCTATAAGATACACATATTAGAAAATTGTGCTAGAACAGTGCTAGTTTATTATAATAAAAAAGAGAGAAATTAATTTATTCCCACTGATTAGAGCAACTAAATGTAATACTGTACTAATAAAATTACCGACTGAAGTAGTAAAATATCTTAAAGTATACTTAAGAAACCAGTCCAAGCCACTTGGTAGTCTGTGTCTAACTACCTTAGGTTTTGAGAAGCCTTTTCCCAACTTGGAACATTTGTAGGTTGTTTCTTTACTCAAACTTCGAGCTGTCACTAAAGCCCAAGAAATAAGTAAATGTAGTACTTACAAATTAAATTAATCCTTGTAAGATCAGGCAGGTAACAAATGTAGACAAAACTGAATTATGTTATTTGTCACACTTATTTCCTTAGTTTTATGTTTAGGGGCTTTGTAGTTGCTTAGGAAGATTATATACCAAAGGTATGTGTGTAGTATGATTATAAAAGCAACCTATACAGGCTATAATCCAAGCCCTATGAGGGCTCAGATTATCATAAATATCATAGATGATCAGAAAATTCTAGAAAAACGTTAATTGAGGGGACCCATTACAAATAGAAAGAATACTTTGAGGATCAAGATGTGTGGAAATAGCCTGGCAAGTGCGGGTTATGTCTTAAGATTGTTTAAATATTTATGATGTAGACTATCTAATATCTTAATAATCTAATATCTAAATAATCTTGGTCTTGATTCCTTTGTGTAGAGGTCTAAGTTAATAGGTGATAGTAAAGATTTTTATGTCTAACATATTACATATTAATTAAAAATATCTCATCAAAATCACAATCAAAAAGTAAATCTGTGTCAATACAAATTTTAGGTATTTTGATGACGATGATGAACCACCAACACCTGCTTTGGCGTATATTCCCGCACCTGGTAGTCCTTCCTATGAGGCCGCTTCTGGTTCAAAGGTATAACGGAATGCATTACCATAAATAAGAGTATTTTTAAATATAAGTAAGTAACATTCTATATACGTCCCAATGATGGGCATAGGCCTCCTCTGTACAGAGGGTATAAGGGCACAGACCTCCACGTGGCCCTAGTGCTGATTGGTAGACTTCATATATTTAAGATTTTTTTTCTTTTAATGTTTCTTACATATGCAGGTTTCATCACAATGCTTTTCTTTCCCCATTGAGTGCGTGGTAATCAGCGCTTAAAGTTTTTAATTACGTATTAACAAATTTATTGGTGCTGGCAATGGGATTTAAACTTTGGTTTTTTTTTTTTTATGTAGTAGGCTGGCAAACGAGCAAGCGGCTCATCTGATGGTAAGCGATTACCGCCGCCCATGGAC